>CM069139.1:11158898-11336398 GCA_035221665.1 Okamejei kenojei
ATTTTCATTAAAGGATGAGTCTGGGGAAAAATGGGCCGAATGGCCTCCATGGCTGAAATTTCTGCTGTTCATTATGGAGGCAACACCAGAGACCCGGGTTTGATCCCGACTACGGGTGCTGTCGTTTGTACGTTCTCCCCGCGACCTGCGTGGGTTTTCGCCGAGATCTTCGGTTTCCTCCCACACCGCAAAGACGTGCAGGTTTGTAGGTTCATCGGCTCGGCGTATGTGTAAATCGTCCTCGGTGGGTGTAGGATAGTGTGTGTAGGATGTGCGGGGATCGCCGGTCAGCGCGGACTTGGTGGGCCGAAGGGCCTGTTCCCATGCTGTATTCTGAATCTAAAAAAACTAAATTAATCACTGGTCTCCACCCAAAGTTATTTATAACTTCGAATGGATGGAGCAAGTTTGGTGTTAATGGAATAACATGAATATGGAATTACTACCTGGAAAATTAGTTTGCCGGAAAAATATCCAAATTTAACATCAACAGTCTTTTCCCTATCAAACTGTACCAGCACTGAGCTGGAGATAGTGCAGCGAAAATCTACGAGGATGTTGCCGGGACATGAGGGCTTGAGCTACAGGGAGGCGTTGAGCAGGAGAGGACTCTATTCCTTGGGATTCAGGAGGCTGAGGGATGATCTTATTGGGGTGTAAAAAATCATAAGAGGAATAGACAGGGTGAATGCAGAATCTTTTACCCAGAGCAAGGGAATCTAGAACTAGAGGACATAGGTTTAAGGTACGAGGGGAAAGACTTAATAGAAATCTTTTTCACAGAGTGGTAGTTATATGGAACAGACTGCCAGAGGAGGTAGGTGCAATGTGTAGGAACGAACTGCAGGTGCTGGTTTAAACTGAAGATAGACACAGAAAGCCGGATATCAACAGCGGGACAGGCAGCATCTCCGGAGAGAAGGAATTTAGAATATTGTGTTTAAGAAGGAACTGCAGATGCTGTAAAATCGAAGGTAGACAAAAGTTCTGGAGATACTCAGCGAGTGCAGCAGCATCAATGGAGCGAAGGAAATAGGCAACGTTTCGGGCCGAAACCCTTCTTCAGACCCCTTCTTCAAGTAGTCGAAACCCTTCCCCGAAACGTTGCCTATTTCCTTCGCTCCATAGATGCTGCTGCACCCGCTGAGTTTCTCCAGCACTTTTGTCTATTGAGAATATTTTGTCCAGTTCTGGGCACCATGTTATAGGAGAGATATTGTCAAGCTTGAAAGGGTTCAGAAAATATTTACGAGGATGTTGTCAGGACTAGAGGGTGTGAGCTATAGGGAGAGGTTGAGTAGGCTGGGTCCTTGTTCCATGGAGCGCAGGAGGATGATCTTAAAAACAAAATCATGAGATGAATAGATCGGGTAGTTGCACAGAGTCTTTTATTCAGAGTAGGAGAATCGAGGACCAGAGGACATAGGTTCAAGGTGAAGGGAAAAAGTTTTGATAGGAATCCGTGGTGTTTAAATACTGATCAAAAAATACTAACTAAAATTTCATCTCGGAGGCTAATTTTACTTCGGAGTCACGTGAGTGACTACGTGAAGAACCCCGCCTGGCGCTGGAACGGCATTACGTCGACGCTGACGGCAGAAGCAGGAGCTGCACAGACAGCTCCTCGACAGCGGTAGGTTCAGAACCGGCAGGTAAGTGCAGTTGAAAAATTTTTTTAGGACTGGAAAACTCCATGCCTGGTGGAAACCAGGATTTTAAAGGATTTTAAAAACAAACTAAAAGTTTAAATTGAACAGAAATACTCTGTTAAAACAACGGAGTTTTGAAAAGAACGTCCCAGGGGAATACCCAGCGATCGGGACGAGAGATTAATTACGGGGCCGGTTCCGATACTGGTACCGTTAAAAATACGGTAGAGAGGTTAAAATGCTCCACAATCTTTTGGCAGGAAATTTTAAAAGTCAGAAAGGCTGTAATTTAAAAAAGTTAATAAAATTCGTGATATGGAGAAAGTACTCCAAAATATAAAAAAGAGACAAGGGTCACAGTACCCAAACAGCCCCAAAAAAGACCCTGAGGGGCTTGAATATACAAAATATGGCTATGTGCCAAATTGAGAATTAAACCCTGGACCCTGGATTAGGGTGGAGGAAGTCTCTTTGGATATAATTCCAAGTGGATCAGGGCTGCAAAAGACAGACCCTGCAAGTGGTGATGTGAATTATGAATGCACACCACAAATAAAAAGTGAGGCCAGATGTGCCTGAGATAGCAAAAGATTTTGCTATATCTAAAGGAAGTGGTGAGGCTATGGAAGAAAACCTAGCTGCCAACATTAATTATATGGTATCTCACCAACTTCAAGAATACGATAAAACTTTTATGTTTTATTAAAATATCAACGGTAAATCCGTTTATAATATCCATGTCTCAAATAATATGAGATATAAGAAATACAATTTCAAAGTATTTCAAAATGGTGCAAATAAGTAATACTTTCAAAATAAAATAAATTGCCATCAGTTGTGGAGCTTAATAGGAAGAAATATATATAATTTACCGAATCTGCACTATAGGTTTGCAGATCAATACAAATCAGGATATATTAAACTCCTGATTATTATAGAATAAACCTGCCTTATGATAAATCAAAGATATTAATTACAAAAGAACAGACTACTGATCTTTAAACTTTGGGGAGAAAAACTATGATCCAATGAAAAACTTTGATAATGGATCAAAACAAAGGCAAAGATCTTTTAACTTGCGGTGAAAAAACTATGATCCAATGAAAGATTTGATAATGGATCAAAACAAAGGCAGAAGTGGTATAATCCAAACATAGCCTTATCTAAACCTATATAATTGGGGAAAAGAAGGCTTGAAGTACGTTGAAGAGGTGCAAACATCTGGTTACAAAATAAGTTCATGAAATCTCCAATTATGGGGGATTACAGGTGTATTATGATTGTTAAACAATATAACTAAGGAAGGATTGGTTCACCTGTATAAGAAAACTTTAAAAATTGATTTCAGGTTTGCACTCAAAAGTAATTTTTAATAAGAAGGGGTACGTACATGTATATTATAAAATTACCTCAGTGTAAAGATTTCATGGTATAAACCATACAAAACATCATTATATTTACACTTTCACAGTGTAAGAAAATGGAAACATCTAGAACATGGAAAAACTGTTGTGATTAACAAAGTGTTAATCAATATTACAGGTGCTTGAAATTAATTAAAGTGGGTCAAGCTGTGCAAGTTAAAACATTGTCCAAACAATCAATCAGTTCAAGGCTGTTAAACCAAACACTGAAGGAACAATTATACTGATAAAAGATCAGCACTTGCACTAATGAGGTCATGGTCATGGGTTATCTCGATTACATTTAAATTGGAAGAGATAAGAGCAGCTGCAAATTAGTGCTGCCATTACAAACCTGGTGGAAGGTAAGGACCTGACCCATTACATAAAGCATATGCTTAGGCATTAATAAAATATTTATAAATTACTATTCTGAATTTAGAAGTAATTCAAGCACCATAAGAGAGGGGGGAAAATTGTTCCATGATACAAATATGTCTAATTGTTGTTGACATACTTTGTCCCTCCATTAGGTTAGGTAAAAAATAAATAAAGTTCCAAAAGAAGGAATACAGAAGCTTATAAGAATATGTATGCCTTGTGAAGAGGCTTATGCAAAATATCAAATGATACGTTATCATTATTAAAGTAATGTAAAAAAGGTTCATAAGCTGCTTCAACTATAAGATTAACAGCTGTTGCAAACTGAAGCAAGTGTTACAGATGATGTACAGCTTCTGTGAATGTTTGGGTAAAGATAAGAATATTATCTATTCTTATAACAATAATTGATATGTCTCTTGTTCGGACTGCAGACAATAATACCAGGCGAACATAAATGGTTTGTCCTAAGAAATTATCCAAACATTCGTATTAATTGTTGAAGTATAAGGAGTTATGGATTAAAAAGATCGATTGTTTTATTATGGAACTGTCCATGTCATATCAAGATGAACAATACCACGGCTGTGGCATATGTTAACAATGGTCAAATTTGGGAGAAAAACATATTGTCATTATTTTGCATTACTTACGATTAATCTGGTTGTATACAGATTAAATCACTGATCTTTCAAATGTTTCTTGTGGGTCACAAGATAAGTCAAATAACAATCGTGGGATTATCTAAGTAAACAGATGTGGCATATTTTAAAGTCTAGTCCACCTGTTTATCTCTAAGGGAGAGACAATGGTATCGGAAGATAACAAATTTGGGAGAAAAAACATATTGTCATTAATATGGATTACTTACGATTAATCTGATTGCATACAGATTAAATCACCGATCTTTCGAATATTTCTTGTGGGTAAACCAAGAACAGTGAAGGTGGATGCTTTTCTCCCAATTACATGAGGAAAAGATTTCGTTGTGTTCCTCATTTTTGTTTAATAGGGCAGTGTCTGATGAAAATATAGCGGGACACTGCCAGAGGCATTTTGGTGGCCTAATACGGGTCCTTTATGGTTTCATAAATATTGTGTGATTTTGAACTGCTAGTGATGATTCATAGTGGCAGCAATTTATTGAAGTCAAAAAAGGGGTCTCGACCTAGGTCGTTGCCTGTCTCCCTTCGCTCTTTGGATGCTGCTGCACCCACTGGGATCTCCAGGTTTGAGAAACCCTGCAGTAATTTATTGTTGTACAAAAAAACCTCCATGACATGAAAATATGAATTTGACTATCTACAGGTTGACCAGACCATCACAACAGCTGATGGTCAAAGAAGTCTATGAATGTTAACCAATATAACAACATATCAATAAAATAATTATGTATAAAGAAGTGTTATACCTGCAATTTGCAGAAATAAGTCTAAAAAACAATATTTTGTTATAAGAAATTGGAGGTCTGTATATACAGTAAAGTTATTTTATCATATTAGATATATGTGAATTCCTTGTGGATTGCATTTTCTAAGTATCTAATTGATAGAGCCAATAATAGGGCTCAGAGTGTTACCGTCTTATAAACGGACAATATATTAACCAAGAAGTTATCAGATGCATTCATAATATCCCAATATGGAAAGGGATATATATGTAAATGTTAATAAATATATATATATATATATATGTGTGTGTGTGTGTGTGTGTGTATATATATATATATATATATATATGTGTGTGTGTGTGTATATATATATATATATATATATATGTGTGTGTATATGTATATATAATCTGTCCAAAATTGTAAAAAATATAAAGGCAGGAGATAAATAATCTTGAATTGCCTTAAGAAATGGACTCTAACTCTATCTATGATTCAAAAAAACTTAAACATTGAAAATAATAATGCTGATAACTTTAGTATCAATATAAGAGTGCAAACATTGCAAATGTTACGTTATAATTGCATGTGGATACAGATTGCATTATCATATATGTTTATGAATCTACCAAACAAAGCACACCAAGAAGACCTGAAACCAAGGTAAACCTATAAGCATATCCTGCCGGCTTTAAGTTGTGTGTGTGTGTGTGTGAACATTGATGAAAATGTTGCAGTAGGTAAGAGTCTCTGTGGCAATGAGACTGCTTATTACACACAAAAACCACATTGGGTTCAGTAAAAACTGATGGTTATAGAGGAATGTATTTCTAGATGGTTAAAAATTGGATACATTCAGTAGGAACTAGGCACTGAAAGGTGGAAAATCACTCTGTTAATGAGGAAAATACATTCACAGGAATGGCACGGGATGAGCCACTCGAGCAAAGATGCAAGGCCGCAGGAGGCTGTAGATTACTGTTAAAGTAAAAAGGAACCAGTCATGTGTCAGATTTAGACACGCAATGTTCGGTTCTCTATAATTGTTGCTTTGTCATGCCATAAAAATATATATATCAATTGGTATTTGTGATAAACTTGCCTTTCAATGGAAAGGGCATTATTTTCATTTTTTATAATGTGAAATAATTTATCACATAACTTAAGGCAATGTTTGGGGAAAATGTGTTATTCGCTCGTTATTGTATTAAATGAGCCGTACTGTCGTATGGAATAAATTCTACGACACGAAAAACACAGAAAGCTTCAAACTCTTCACGTAGTCACTCACGTGACTCCGAAGTCAAATAGTAAGATTAAACGAGAACTTACCAGTTCGAAGTTTGATCGTTATTTTATGAGGAGTAACGATGAGGGATTACGTGCCCTCCACTCCCCACCCTCATAAAATAAATGATCATCTGGTAGTTCTAAATCTATGATGAGCCTTACTATCTTACTCCGGCTATTTGTGTTCTGTGTTTTTCATGCCGCTGCTTTGAAGTATGCCGTTCCAGCGCCAGGCGGGGTTCTTCACGTAATCCCTCATCGTTACTCCTCATAAAATAACGATCAAACTTCGAACTGATAAGTTCTCGTTTAATCTTACTAGTTTAGTGATTAATAAATTAATACATCATGACCAAACAGGTTTTATTCCAAAACGCTATTCATCCTATAATCTGATACGTCTATTCAATGTACTCAAAAAGAGTGAATGATATTGAACTAGCTGTCATATCCTTAGATGCTGAAAGAGCATTTGATCAGGTTGATGGCCATATTTATTTAAAATAATGCAGAAATTTCAACTGGGGGATAGATTTTCCAAATGGGTAAAAATCATATACTCGAAACCAGCTGCAAGAATATTAACAAATCAAATACTATCAGCAAAATTTAATCTCTTTAGGGGTTGTAGACAAGGATGCCCGTTATCACCATTAATATTTGCTCTGGTAATAGAACCATTAGCTGAAATGATTAGATCAGAACCAGAAATATATGGATATAATACCAAAACTACAACGAATAAAATATCTCTATACACAGATGACATCTTAATTTATATTACAAAACCGGAGATTAGTATTCCCAATCTATTTAATGTTATAACTAAGTTTAGTACATTTTCTGGGTATAGAATTAATTGGAATAAAAGTGAAATTATGCCTATAACTGGAATAAAATTAAATATATTAGAACAATTCCCACTTAAAATAGTCACGGACAAACTCAAATATCTAGGAATTAATGTACCTAAATCGTATAATTGTCTATTTAAATATAATTACCCTCAATTATTAAATAAACTAAAAAAAAATATTTTATATTGGAAAACACTACCTATATCAATGATCAGTAAAATAAATGCTATAAAAATGAATTTTACCACAATTGTTATATTTATTTCAAGCCATCCCTTTATATCTCCCTAAAATGTTTTTTAAAAAAATAGATACTTTGGTTAATAGTTTTATTTGGGACTATAAAAACCATCAAATAAGTAAAAAACCTCTATGTAAATCTAAAATAAACGGTGGACTAGCACTACCAAATTTCTTATATTATTTCTGGGCAGTTCAGATTAAGAATATGAATTTTTGGTGGTAAATTTATATCATGAACCAAGCTGGCTAAAGATGGAAAAGGAAGACTGTTTGCCTTTTGATGTAGGTTCGATTCTTTTTGCACCAAGGGAAGTACAAAAAAAAAGTATGGTGACAACCCTATAATTCATAGCAATAGACATATTTGGAAACAAATAGTTAAGACCCTACATATGGATAACCTTTACAAGAAAGGAAAATTTCTTTCATTTCAAGAGTTACAGGATATCTATGGATTGCAGTCAAATAACATATTTAGGTATTTACAAATTAGAAACTATATTAAGTCAAATACGCAAGACTATAAAAATAGAAAACCAGGATTATTAGATGAATTGTTTAATAAACACCCAAATACAGAAAAGTTAATAGCATATATATATATAATACTATTTTAGATATGGAAATCCCAACTTCGGAAATATATCGACAAACATGGGAAAATGAAATAGGTTTATCTATAACGAAGGAAACTTGGGAAGAAAGCCTACAATGTATACATCGCTGCTCATTAAATGCTAGACATATATTGATACAATTTAAGGTATTACACAGATTACATTATTCAAAAATGAAATTAAATAGAATTTATTCTAACATTTCTCGTATTTGTGATAAATGTCAGAACTTGGAAACTAACATGTATAAAACTTAATTATTATTGGACAGAAATCTTTAGAGTTATCTCTGAAGTTCTTAAAATTAAACTGGACCCAGATCCAAAATTAATAATATTAGGAGTTCCGGATTCAAATCTAATATTAACAGTAAACCAAATAAATTTCTTGGATTACTGTTTGATAATAGGGAAAAAATTAATATTGAAATTTTGGAAGGGAACATTATCCCCCACAATTAAAATGTGGACAGTGGAAATGTTGGAGACGTTGCATTTGGAAAGAATCAGATTTGTCCTAATGGACAAATACAAACTCTTTGAACAGATATGGTCTCCATATACAGAATATTTGAAGGGGTAGCTGTTCTTGGCATCACAACTCAATGGGTACCCGGCAGGATTAGATGAAAATAACTTTCTGTTTTTCTTTTTGATTTGTATACATGTCTCTATTGATATCGCTATTTGAAATTGTGTTATTCACTATTAAGATGTATACTATAATCTCTCTTTTTTTTAATATATATATATATAATACTTTGTTTTAATTAAATACATATAACAAGAATATATACATATTTTTTTTCCTCTCTCTCTTTCTTCTCTTTCTAAATAATCAAAATTATTATTTAATCACTATTCTTATTGATTAAAATCTATTCTTTTCTTTTTCTACTTTCTAAAAAAATAGAAGTTTATAAGAATTACTCGTAACATTCGTATACTTATTGAAATAAGAATTACTCGTAACATTCGTATACTTAATGAAATAAGTTGGTGGTGTATTTGAAAAGTTGTTATACCGTTGTTATGATGGATTACTTCTAATAAAAATATTATTACAAGGAATCCGTGGTGTAACCTTTTCATACAGAGAGTGGTGGGTGTATGGAACAAGCTGCCAGAGGAGGTAGTTGAGACTGGGACTATTCCATCGTTTAAGAAACAGTTGGACAGGTACATAGATAGGACAGGTTATGGACCAAGCGTGGCCAGTGTGGATGAGTTGGGCCGAAGGGCCTGTTTCCAAACTGTGACTCTATGACTCTAAGAATGGGAGACATTTTGGGTCGAGACCCTTCTTCAGATAGGTAGGTGAGGCAGGTATAATAACAACAATTATTTATTAAAGATAGTGGAGTCAGGGGATACGGGGAGAAGGCAGGAACGGGGTACTGATTGTGGATGATCAGCCATGATCACATTGAATGGCGGTGCTAGCTCGAAGGGCCGAATGGCCTACTATTGTCTATTGTCTATTTAAAAGACACTTAGATAGGTACATGGATAGGTTAGGTTTGGAGATATAGGGGACATACGCGGGCAGGTGGGTGTAGTGAAGATGAGGCATCCTGGTTGGCATGGACGCTCTTTTAGAGAGTCAGTGGGTATTTTTAAAGGCAGAGTTAGACAAATTCTTGATTAGAACAGATGTCGCGGGTTATGGGGAGAAGGCAGGGAAATGGGATTAGGAGGCAGAGATCACCCATGATTGAATGGCGATGTGGACTCGATGGGCCGAATGGCCTAATTCCGCTCCTATCACTTGTTCTAGGTCACTTAAGAAGAATGGAAAAAGCAGCCTCCAACATAAACATGTCCACTAATTTAGCTTTACCATGCACTAAACGTTATTCCCTTATCCTGTTTCTGTACACTGTCGTTGGATCGATTGTAATCACGTATTGTCTTCCCGCTGACTGGTTAGCACGCAACAAAAGCTTTTCACTGTACACGTGGCAATAAACTAAACTGAAATACATGGTCAAGTCACTTGGACAGGTACATGGATAGGAAGGGCTTGGCTGGACATGGAGCAGGTACAGGTAAGTGGGACTGGCTCAGTTTAATTGAGTTTAGAGACACAGCGTGGAAACGGGCCCTTCGGCCCACCGAGTCCGCGCCGACCAGCGATCCCCCGTACACTAGTATTATCCAACACACTGGGGACAATTTGCAGAAGCCAATTAACCTAAAAACATGCACATCTTTTTTTGTTTTTTTTTTGTTAGAAGTAAGTACTTGAGCACCTAATACATACATACATACATACACATTACCATTCTTGTACAACTTCGTATTTTTAATTTAATAATAAAAGAACAGTGATAGAAAAAACAAATAAAGAGTGTCGGAATAGATAGACAAGCGAGTAGAAACAAATAGCAAAAGCAATAAAGAGCAGAGATGAAAAGCTAAGAAGATTGAGAGAGAAAGAGAAAGTAGAGAAAAGAGAAATTTTGGAGAGATCTACCTATTTCGTATTTTTGCCCATCCGCCACCCGGTTCTGAACCATTTAATTACTAAGGTTATGCTATGTTGCACCATATGCTTGTAAAAAGTCGATAAAAGGAGACCAAGTCTTTAAGAATTGGTCTACTTTGCCTAGTAGGAGGAATCTCATTTCTTCAAGATGTCGCGTTTCCGACATATTTGAAATCCACATTTTGAACGTTGGCGTGGTTGCGTTTTTCCAGAATTTGAGATAATTTTTAAATCAAAAAATGTATTCAATTATTAAAAAATAATATTTACACTACAATAAAACAAGCCAGAACCTACTACCATAATACAATACAAACATATATCCATAACAAACTACTATACCACTATGTTACAATCCTTACTGAGGATACATTCAATGCCCTGCGGAGCTCAGCGGTCCCGGAACCTGCTCGCCTTTGGAGGGTGGGTGGAAACCGGAGCACCCGGAGAAAACCCACGCAGGTCACGGGGAGAATGTACAAACTCCGTGCAGACAGCACCCGTAGTCAGGATCGAACCTGGGTCCCTGGCGCTGAGAGCGCAGCACTGTCTTGTAACACGACGGCCCAAAAAAAAAAAGACTATTGCATTAATTAGCAGCTAAATAGCTGTAAACATTTATACAGTGTTTCTTTGAATGAAGGTACTAATCTGGTAATTTTACCTTTGCTTCAGGTTGTATTGAGAGAAGCATTAAACGAAGGTCTATTTATTGTGATAAATGTCAGGGGAATGGAACAGTCAGATTAAGATAAGGCAGGTATTCATGAGGAGTAACATCCAATGCAACCAGTAATTAAGCAGCTGATCCGGTGTCAGTTTACTGCTCTGGTCACATGGAGAACATTGAGCTTACAGGCTTCCTGAATGAGCAAAATAAACCTAAGGAATACAGGCGCGGCAGTGTGTCGCAGCGTAACCGGACGTTGCTGGCTTCATCTCGTACTAAACATTATTCATGTTATTCCCTTCATCATGTATCTGTACATTGAAACATATAAGATTGTTAAGGGTTTGGACACGCTAGAGGCAGGAAACATGTTCCCGATGTTGGGTGGGACCAGAACCAGGGGTCACAGCTTAAGAATAAGGGGTAAGCCGTTTAGAACGGAGACGAGGTAACATTGTTTCTCACAGAGAGTGGCGAGTCTGGGGAATTCTCTGTCTCAGAGGGCGGTGGAGGCCGGTTCTCTGGATGCTTTCAAGAGAGAGCTGGATGGGGCTCTTAAAGATAGCGGAGTCGGGGGATATGTGGAGAAGGCAGGAACGGGGTACTGATTGGGGATGATCAGCCATGATCACATTGAATGGCGGTGCTGGCTCGAAAGGCCGAATGGCCTACTCCTGCTCCTGTTGTCTATTGTCTATTGTCTATTGTCTATTGTACACTGTGAACAGCTTTGCGCATTGTCTTTCCGCTGACTGGTTAGCACGCAACCAAAGCTTCTCACTCTACCTCGGTACACGTGACAATAAACTAAACTGAACGAAATAGAGTTGTCGCCGTATGGCACCGGAGCCCCGGGTTCGATCCCAACTGCAGGTGCTGTCTGCACCGTGCTTGCACGATCTCCCCGTGACCCGCGCGCGTTTTCCCCCGTGCACCCCGGTTTCCTCCCATACTGCAAAGACGTGCGGGTTTGTAGGTGCATTGGCTTGGCATTAAGTGTAAATGGCCCCTAGGGCGTGTAGGATAGTGCTAGGGCGCGGGGAATCGCTGGTCGGCACGGACTCGATGGGCCGAAGGGTCTGTTTCCGCGCTGTATCTCTTTAAACTAAACTAATCAAGATGTTTAAGAAGGAACTGCAGATGCTGGAAAAATCGAAGGTAGACAAAAATGCTGGAGAAACTCAGCGGGTGAGGCCGCATCTACGGAGCGAAGGAATAGGTGACGTTTCAGTTCGAGACCCTTAAACTAATCGAGAGTTGTCTTAAGGGTGGACAGAAATGCTGGAGAAACTCAGCGGGTGAGGCAGCATCTGTGGAGCGAAGGAAATAGGCGACGTTTCGGGCTTCTTCACCCTTCTCCTCAAGGTATGTCTACTTTGAAGAAGTTCTCCTCCTCTCGCCGAAGACATTTTAGCAACCTCCTCCCTCACTGCCCCCCCCCCCCTTTGCGATTCCTCCTTCCCTCCAACTCTACCACCACGTCCTTGCTTTCTCCTTCCTTCCCCTCCCCTTCCCAGCTCTCCCACAGCCTGCTGTCTCCGCCTCTGCCTTTCTTCTCTCCGCCCCCACCCCCCGCCGACATCTGAGTGCGAAGAAGGTTCTCGACCCGAAACATCGCCTATTCCTTCTCTCCATAGATGCTGCCTCGCCCGCTGAGTTTCTCCAGCATCGGCAGTTCTTTGTTGAACAAGAGTAGTGTTAATGTGTGCTCTTCAATAACTGCAACGAACGGGCCTGCAATCATTTGGTGGTTTCAATACTCTCTCTGTAAGCCTGACATGATCACTAGATGAACACAATGAATCCAAGCTGAGTTATAGATTTATGTACATTTGCATTTTCTGTTTTGACAAGTGATTATAAAAAAAGCTTTTAATATCCATCGATAATACTTTCTGCACCCCCCCCCCCCCACCCCACACCCCGCCATTACTCCCCATTTCATGCAAATCGACAGAAGTTGAAATAAATGTCTAAAAATAAAGATCAATTTTATCTGTCAAAATTGTTAGAAAATAGAAACCAAAATCTGCCAAGCCTACACCAACTGAACACGGAAGAGCAAAACTGCTTCAGTAAACTGTGCTAATCTTCTTGATTTGTTGATCTATCTGGGATTTAAGCCAGAATGAAGTCAGGGCTATATATATAGCGCTCGATTTAATTGATGCTTCCCCTAAAAATACATTTCAGGCCCTCAAGCCCTTTTCGTAAGCAAGTGGCTTCAGAAGTGCATGTTGGGATGTGATTGTCATTGCGAAGAATACTTGCAGAGTCATGTTTTAGCAGGATGGTCGAGGGCTGAAACAAAAGGTGGACTGGTGTGGTGTGGTGGTGCAGCGGTAGGGTTGCTGCCTTGCAGCACCAGACACCCAGGTTCGATCCTGACATTTTCACGCAGAGGGCGGTGGAGGCCGGTTCTCTGGATACTTTCAAGAGAGAGCTCGATGGGGCTCTTAAAGATAGCGGAGTCAGGGGATATGGGGAGAAGGCAGGAAAGGGGTACACATGATCACAATGAATGACGGTGCAGGCTCGAAGGGCCGACTTGCCTACTACCGCACCTATTGTCTATTGTCTATGGGCGCTGTCTGTACGGAGTTTGCACGCTCTCCCCGTGTGACCACGTGGGTTTTCTCCGGGTGCTCCAGTTTCCTCCCACATTCCAAAGGACGCACAGGTTCGTTGGTTAGCGGGTCAGGCGGCATCTCTGGAGAAAAGGAACAGGTGACGCTACGGGTCGGGAAACCTTCTTCAGACCCTTCCGAGATTTCCGACCCGAAACGTCACCTTTTCCTTTTCTCCAGAGAGATGCTGCCCGACCCACTGAGCTACCCCAGCATTTCTACACCGGGTTACAGGTTCATTGGTTTTGCTAAAATTGCAAATTGTATATCCTTAACGTATAGGATAGTGTGCAGGGACTGCAGAACAGCATGGGCTAGGTGGGCTGAAGGGCATGGTTCAGCCCTGTATCTCTAGCCTAAAAGCATCTTGCCAAATAAAAAAAAACCACCTCTTTATTTCACTGGGATTTGGCAACTGAGAGAAGAAATGAGCTTACTTTAGTTCAGTTTAGTTTATTGTCAAGTCTAGGCACAGAGGCACAGTGAAATGCTTTTCGTTGCCTGCTATCCAGTCAGTGAAAAGACTACATAATTACAATCAATCTGGCCACAGTGTACAGGATAAAGGGAATAATGTGTGGCGTGCAGCGGCACCTGCTGGTGCGCGCCAGCGTCGAACCCTGCGGTCGGAAGCCGCGCGCACGTGACCCTGAGAGGGGTCGGGTTTTCGCGCGGTTTCTGGGCTCAGCCCCCGCCAGTCGATTGAGAACCGCCATTGTGGCCAGTGGTGTGTTAAGGACTTGTGATACCAGGGAACCTTGATTCAGAATAAATCTTGTTCCAAACCACTGGTCGTTGTCCCTAATCCGCTAAAAGTGCAAGATAACGACCAGTAACGTCTGATAAAAGACGCTCCGAGGGTCTGCAATGAGGCAGGTGGTAGGTCAGGACCGCTCTCTAGTTGGTGAGAGGATACTACACTTAGCACTTGACCCCGAAACGTCACCCATTCCTTCTCTCCAGAGATGCTGCCTGTCCCGCTGAGTTGCTCCAGCATTTTGTGTCTATCTCTGCACTTTCACGCTACAATTCCATTGTAGGAACAGAGGTGGAGGAACAGGAAGGTTTAGCTCCCTTGTGGCCTCATTCAAAAAACCTAGCCTTAGTACACTGCCTTAGAGTCATAGAGTCATACACCCTTCGGCCCAACTTGCCCACACTGACCTACATGCCCCATCTACACTGGTCCCACTTGCCTGTGTTTGGACCATATCCCTCCAAACCTGTCCTATCCACGTACCTTTCTAAATGTTTAAATGGCTGGCAAACAGGAAGCAAAGAGTAGGAGTAAACGTGTCCTTTTCACAATGGCAGGCAGTGACTAGTGGGGTACCGCAGGGCACAGTGCTGGGACCCCAGCTATTTACAATATATATTAATGATCTGGATGAGGGAATTGAAGGCAATATCTCCAAGTTTGCGGATGACACTAAGCTGGGGGCAGTGTTAGCTGTGAGGAGGATGCTAGGAGACTGCAAGGTGACTTGGATAGGCTGGGTGAGTGGGCAAATGTTTGGCAGATGCAGTATAATGTGGATAAATGTGAGGTTATCCACTTTGGTGGCAAAAACAGGAAAGCAGACTATTATTTAAATGGTGGCCGATTAGGAAAAGGGGAGATGCAGCGAGACCTGGGTGTCATGGTACACCAGTCATTGAAAGTAGGCATGCAGGTGCAGCAGGCAGTGAAAAAAGCGAATGGTATGTTAGCTTTCATAGCAAAAGGATTTGAGTACAGGAGCAGGGAGGTTCTACTTCAGTTGTACAGGGTCTTGGTGCGACCACACCTGGAGTATTGCGTACAGTTTTGGTCTCCAAATCTGAGGAAGGACATTATTGCCATAGAGGGAGTGCAGAGAAGGTTCAGCAGACTGATTCCTGGGATGTCAGGACTGTCTTATGAAGAAAGACTGGATAGACTCGGTTTATACTCTCTGGAATTTAGGAGATTGAGAGGGGATCTTATAGAAACTTACAAAATTCTTAAGGTTGGACAGGCTAGATGCAGGAAGATTGTTCCAGATGTTGCGGGAAGTCCAGGACAAGGGGTCACAGCTTAAGGATAAGGGGGAAATCCTTTAAGACCGAGATGAGAAAGACCTTTTTTCACACAGAGAGTGGTGAGTCTCTGGAACTCTCTGCCACAGAGGGTAGTTGAGGCCAGTTCATTGGCTATATTTAAGAGTGAGTTGGATGTGGCCCTTGTGGCTAAGGGGATCAGAGGGTATGGAGAGAAGGCAGGTACGGGATACTGAGTTGGATGATCAGCCATGATCATATTGAATGGCGGTGCAGGCTCGAAGGGCTGAATGGCCTACTCCTGCACCTAATTTCTATGTTTCTATGTTTCTATGTTTACTAAATGCTGCGATAGCTTCTGCCTCGACTACCTCCTCCGGCAGTTCGTTCCAGAAACCCATCACCTATTGGGTACAAAAAAGGTACTCCTCAGATTCCTATTGCATCTTTTCCCCCTCACTTTAAACCGATGTCCTCTGGTTCTCTATTCCCCAACTCTGGGCAAGAGATTCTGTGCACCTTCAGAGTCTCTCTCGTGATTTTATACACCTCTATAATATCACCCCTCATCCTGCTGGGCTCCAAGAAAATGGAGTCCCAGCCTGCTCAACTTCTCCCCACAGCTCAGGCTCTCAGGTCCAGGCAACATCCTCGTAAATCTTCTCTGCACCCTTCCCAGCTTGACAACATCTTTCCTGTAACATGGTGCCCAAAATGTGCCACAATGCTCTAAATGCGGCCTCACCCACGTCCTATATAACTGCAACACAACTTGCCAACGTCTGCACTCAATACTGATGAAGGCCAAGGTGCCGAAAGGCTTCTGGACCAGCCTATATACCTGTGGCACTTCTTTCAAGGAATTGGGTACCTGCACGCCTAGATGCCGCTGCTCTACCGCCGTGTATGTCGGGAGCTCCAACGTCGCGGAAGGTTCGTCCAGCCCCGACGCGGGGTTCGATCGTCCGGCACGGGGGAGCTGACATCCCCCCCGATACAGGTGCTGAACGCCTCGACGCGGAAGGCCCAAACGCTGCCGGCTACGGGACTCAAGATCGTCCCGTAAACGGAGGGCTTGAGGCCCCCGTCCGCGGGAGAGCTAAGTAGGGAAGAGATTGAACTTTTTTTTGCCTTCCGTCACAGTGAGGAATGTGGAGGAGTCACTGTGGTGGATGTTTATGTCAAAATGTGTGTTGTGTGTTCCGTTGCTTTTTATTTGTATGACAGACTTGGCAAATGAAATTTTTAAGAAAGAATTGCAGATGCTGCAAAAAAAAATCGAAGGTAGACAAAAACGCTGGAGAAACTCAGAGGGTGAGGCAGCATCTATGGGGCGAAGGAATAGATGACGTTTTGGGTCGAGACCCTTCTTCAGATTGATGTTGGGGTGGGGGTGCGTGGGATAGGAGAAAAGAAGAGGCAGAGACAGTGGGCTGTGGGAGAGCTGGAAAGGGGAGGGGAAGGAGTGAGAAAGCAGGGACTACCTGAAATTGGAGAAGTCAATGTTCATGCGGCTGGGGTGTAAACTGCCCAAGCGACATATGAGGTGCTGCTCCTTCAATTTGCAGTGGGACTCACTCTGGCCACGGAGGAGGTCCAGGACAGAAAGGTCGGATTCGGAATGGGAGGGGGAGTTGAAGTGCTGAGCCACCGGGAGATCAGGTTGGTTAATGCGGACCGTGCGGAGGTGTTGGGCGAAGCGATCGCCAAGCGTGCGCTTGGTCTCACCGATGTAGAGCAGCTGATGCAATAGATGAGGTTGGAGGAGGTGCAGGTGAAATTCCTCGTATGTTGCAAAACATACTTGGCTGATAATGTGTGAATGTGATTACACCATTCCCCAGAGCCCTACCATTCATTGTGTAGGTCCAGCCCATGTCAGCCTTCCCAAATGCAACCCCTCACATCAGAACCCTGTGCCCACGACCTCTCTGCTCCACCACACTCCCCACTGCTGAGTTCCACTTGCAGTTCCACTGCGCCACCGCCAGGAGGCTGTAAGGAGTCAATACTTTGCAGTTGATCGCGTACCCATAGATTGGACCTATCCACTAAAGACAATGGCTTCCCGACCCCTCACTTACGTTCCGCTTGGATGTGTGACAGTTTGGTTAACCTCATCAAGGTTTATTTCATCAACTTAAGTTCAAATCCTTCAGTGGCCACCGTGGGATTTGAACCGACACTTCCAGTCCATTTACAAGGTTTACGAGGATGTTGCCAGGACTCGAGGGCCTGAACTATGGGGAGAGGTTGGGCAGGCTGGGACTCTATTCCTGGGAGTGCAGGAGTAAGAGGGGTGTACAAAATCATGAGAGGAATAGATCGGGTAGATCTTGCCCAGAGTAGGGGAATCGAGGAGCAGAGGACACAGATTTAAGGTGAAGGGGGAAATATTTAATAGGAACCTGAGGGGTAACTTTTTCACACAAAGGGTGGTGGGCATATGGAGGTAGTTGAGGCTGGGATTATCCCAAAGTTTAAAAAAACATTTAGACAGGTACATGGATAGGACAGGTTTAGAAGGATATGGGCCAACTGCAGGCAGGTGGGACTAGTGTAGATGGGGCATGTTGTCCGGTGTGGGCAAGTTGGACTGAAGGGCCTGTTTCCGTGCTGTAAGACTCTATGACTCTGGCCTCCTGTTTAACGATCTTGCCACAAAGAGGTGGGTGAACATCATGCTATCCAGGCTGAGGGACAAATCGTCCTCATCTGAAACTGCAGCTCAAGTTTAGTTTAGAGATACAGCACAGAAACAGGCCCTTCGGCCCACCGAGTCGGTGACCACCTGCGTTCCCCATTATACCAGCACGCACGACACACCAGGGGCCATTTACAATTAACCTACCGGCCTGCACGTATTCGGAGCGTGGGAGGAAACTGAAGCACCCGGAGAAAACCCACGCAGGTCACGGGGAGAACGGACAAACTCCGTACAGACAGCACCGGTAGTCGGGATCGAACCCGGGTCTCTTTTTTGCGCTTGTAAGCGCTGCAAGGCAGCGACTTTACCTCTGCGCCACCGTGCCGCCCTGGAAAGTTATCACAAACTTTCCAGTCCTTAATTCTTCACACCTGCGTTCGCTGTGGTTTGATCTTCATCAAGTGGTGAGTCTCTCCTCTCTGCTGCACGCGTCTACTTTGATATCCTTGGTTTGCTTTGGTCCTTGTTTTTTCAGTGTTGCAAAGCAAATTATCTCTGCTAGATGTAATCTCGAAGGTCATGTTTAAATTACATTAAGGATCAAGGTGCCCAGAAGCCTGCTCAGATGCATCTGTGGCTCTTCTGATGTTCGGTAAAATCAGCCACGGACTGGTGTTGAAATGATAAACATTGTTATTATTTCTCTCCTCTGCGCGCGTTGGGACCCGTGCATCAAAATCACGCCAGTTCCCGACAGCAATCAGGGAAAATTTCCGATTCGAAAAGCAAAATATCGCAGCTACTGAAAATCCGGCACAAAGCCAAATGCTTGAAATACTCACTTCCAAGTAGATGTAGGCTCAGTCCACCTCAACCTACCTGATCTCCCGGTACAGGAGAATGGGGTTAGGAGGGAGAGATAGATCAATAGACAATAGACAATGGGTGCAGGAGCAGGCCATTCGGCCCTTCGAGCCTGCACCGCCATTCAATATGATCATGGCTGATCATCCAACTCAGTATCCCGTACCTGCCTTCTCTCCAAACCCCCTGATCCCTTTAGCCACAAGGGCCACATCGAACTCCCTCTTAAATATAGCCAATGAAACACTTTCGCTCCCCCTCCCATTCCCACACTGACCTTTCTGTCCTGGGCCTCCTCCATTGTCAGAGTGAGGCCCAGCGCAAATTGAAGAAACAACACCTCATATTCCGCTTGGGCAGCTTACAACCCCAGCGGTATGAACATTGACTTCTCTAACTTCAGGTAACCCTTGCCTTCCCTCTGTCTCCATCTCACCCCCCCCTTCCCAGTTCTCCAACCAGTTGATCTCCATTCCCTTTGTCCAGCTTTCGCTCCTTACACTTCCTTATCTATTTATCTCCCACTCCCCTGACGTCAGTCTGAAGACGGGTCTCGTCCCGAAACGTCACCCATTCCTTCTCTCCAGAGATGCTGCCTGTCCCGCTGAGTTACTCCAGCATTTTGTCTCTCTCTTTGCTTAAAATACCCTGCAGGGTGAGCGGCATCAGTGGCAAAAGAAGCAGAGTTACTCTTTCATGTCTCAGGACTGTCTAGAGATACAGGGCGGAAACAGGCCCTTCGGCCCGCCAGGTCCGCGCCGACCAGTGATCACCCCGTACCCAAGCACTGTCCTACACACGCTGTGGACAACTTACAATATTTTTTACCGAAGCCAATTAACCTGCAAACCCGCACGTCGTTGGAGCGTGGGAGGAAACCGGAGCACCCGGAGAAAACCCACGCGGTCACAGGGAGAACGTACGAACTCCGTACTGACAGCACCCGTGGTCAGGATCGAACCCGGGTCTTTGGCGCAGTGAGGCAGCGACTCTACCGCTGCGCCTGTTGACAGACGGAAAAAGTTCTGTCAAAAGCTGGTTGACCTGAAGCACCAGTTTTGCCTCTGCCTATTCCTGTCCGGACCATCAAACATTTTAAGCATCAGAGTTACGTTAATATTTTACTGATAGAGTCAAGTGTCATAGAATCTCACAACATCTTCCAAGGCCCAACTCGTCCATGTAGACCAAGATGCCCCCTCTAAGCTGGTCCCATTTGCCCACATTTGGATCTAAACCTCTAATCCCTCCAAACCTCTCCTATCCATGTACCTGTCCACGTTGGACACAAATTGCCAGAGTAATTCAGTGGGTCGGGCAGCATCTCCGAGTCTGTACAAGGTGCTGGTCGGGCGTATTTGGAGTACTGTGAGCAAATCTGGGCCCCGTATCTGAGGAAAGATGTGCTGGCTCTGGAGAGGGTCCAGAGAAGGTTTGCGAGAACGATCCCAGGAATGAGTGGGTTAGCATATGACGGGCGTTTGACAGATGTGGGCCTGTACTTGCTGTAGTTTAGAAGGTCAAAGGGGGGACCTCATTGAAACTTACAGAATAATGAAAGGCATAGATAGTGGATGTGGAGAGGACGTTTCCACGGGTGGGAGAGCCTAGGATCAGAGGTCATAGTCTCAGAATTGAAGGGCGCTCTTTGAAAAAGGAGCTGAGGAGGAACTTCTTTAGTCAGAGGGCAGTGAATGTGTGGAACTCATTGCCACAGAAGGCTGTGGAGGCCAAGTTAAGGCAGAGATAGACAAGTTCTTGATTAGAACGGGTGTCAAGGGTTATGGAGAGAAGGCAGGAAAGTGGGGTTAGGTGGCAGAGATGATTGAATGCCGGAGTAGACTCGAGGGGCCGAATTCTACTCCTCTTACTTGCGAACTTGTGAAAAAGGATGGGTGGCGTTTCGGGTGGGAACCCTTCTTCAGAACCGTCCAAGTGTCTTTTACAGTAAACACTGTTGCAGTACCTGCTTCAACTTCCTCCCTTGCCAACTCGTTCCAACTCCATCACCATCTGATCGAAAAAGATGCATGTTGGGGGAGTCCAGAACCAGAGGTCACAGTTTAAGAATAAGGGGTCGGCCATTTTGGACTGAGATGAGGAAAAACATTTTCACCCAGAGAGTTGTGAATCTGTGGAATTCTCTGCCACAGAAGGCAGTGGAGGCCAATTCACTGGATGTTTTCAAGGGAGAGTTAGATTTAGCTCTTAGGGCTAACGGAATCAAGGGATATGGGGAGAAAGCAGGAACAGGGTCCTGATTTTGGATGATCAGCCGTGATCACATTGGATGGCGGTGCTGGCTCGAAGGGCCGAATGGCCTACTCCTGCACCTATTTTCTATTAGCCCTGTCCCACGGTACGAGTTTATTCCAAGAGCTCTCCTGAGTTTTAAAAAAATCAAACTCGTGGTAAGCACGGAGAATGAACGTAACGGTTACGTCGGAGTTCGGGGATGTCTCTTAGCGGTTCGTAATGCTGACGGCAGGTACTCGGGAAGACTCGCTAACGGCAGGTAAGCACGGGAAGACTCGTGAAGATTTTTCAACATGTTGAAAAATGTCCACGAGAGCCCCGAGTACCGACGAGCGGCCATTGCCGCAAATCTCTGTGTTCGAATCAGGGCAAACGCGGGAGAGCTCTGGGAATGAACTCGTTCCGTGGGACCGGGCTTTAAGTTTCTGTCTTTCTATCTTTCTGTGCCCCTCGGCTTCCTATTAAAATCTTGAGCCTGTCACCTTAAACGTATGTTTTTTGATTCCCTTGCCGTGCACTATTTACTTGAGTGTGTTTTACCTTTCTCCAGTGTCAGGTGTGCACCAAA
The DNA here is from genome assembly GCA_035221665.1 of Okamejei kenojei. NCBI lineage: Eukaryota > Metazoa > Chordata > Chondrichthyes > Rajiformes > Rajidae > Okamejei > Okamejei kenojei. The sequence goes on from CM069139.1 coordinate 11,180,867, forward strand.
TAATGTCACCTCGTGCATTAAATTTCCTTCTCCTGCTGTCATTCATCTGAGCTCGCGGCTGCTCCCCGTGACCTTCATTGATCAGTCTGTGTTGAGCGGAGATCTCATTGTTCTGCTTAGCTGCGCTTGTCATTATCTAAAGGGACACTCTATTGACATCGGGATGCCTGACTTGGCACTTTCGGAAGACCTCTCTGGGCTGCTCGAACACTTTCTGAATTTCACAGTCTGCCGCAACATATCAGTGAGTGCCTCCTCCTCATTCATCTGCTGCAAGACTCAGTACACCCCTCATTGGAGGTGTCAGTGCGCAGGTGCATGGGTAGGACAGGTTTAGAGGGATATGGGCCAAGCGCAGGCAGTTGGGACTAGTGTAGATCATAAGAGGGGGAGTAGAAGAAGGGTCTCGACCTGAAATGTCACCCATTCCTTCTTTCAATAGACAATAGACAATAGGTGCAGGAGTAGGCCATTCGGCCCTTCGAGCTAGACATTCAATGTGATCATGGCTGATCATCCCCAATCAGTACCCCGTTCTTGCCTTCTCCCCATATCATATAACCATATAACACCATATAACAATTACAGCACGGAAACAGGCCCTCTTGGCCCTTCCAGTCTGTGCCGACCATTTGTTTTCCCCTAGGATATCCCCTGACTCCGCTATTTTTAAGAGCCCTATCTAGCTCTCTCTTGAAAGCATCCAGAGAACCGGCCTCCGCCGCCCTCTGAGGCGGAGAATTCCACAGACTCACAAAAAGTGTTTCCACGTCTCCGTTCTAAATGACTTACTCCTTATTCTGTAGCCCCTGGTTCTGGACTCCCCCAACATCGGGAACATGTTTCCTGCCTCTAGCGTGTCCAAACCCTTAACAACCTTATATGTTTCAATGAGATACCCGCTCATCCTTCTAAGCTCCAGAGTGTACAAGCCCAGCCGCTCCATTCTCTCAGCATATGACAGTCCCGCCATCCCGGGAATTAACCTTGTAAACCTACGCTGCACTCCCTCAATAGCAAGAATGTCCTTCCTCAAATTAGGGGACCAAAACTGCACACAATACTCCAGGTGTGGTCTCACTGGGTCCCTGTACAACTGCAGAAGGACCTCTTTGCTCCTATATTCAACTCCTCTTGTTATAAAACAAGATTTCCAGAGATGCTGCCAGTCCCGCTGAGTTACTCCAGCAGTTGGTGTCTACCTTGGCTTTGCACTGTATGAATTTTTTAGACAGCGCTCCCCCCTCCCCCCCGCTTGCCCTGTCCCTCGCCTGCATAACGGGCTGGTGAAGGAAAGCGATGTGTTTGTGCGTGAGTGAGTGTTCCACTCTGACAGTCGCCGGCTGTCCGCTGAAAAATCGCCTAAGTGGACAGGCCCGTAATGCCCCTGGGCCACTTAGGAAACCTGAACGGAAACCTCTGGAGACTTTACGCCCCACCCAAGGTTTCCGTGCGGTTCCCGGAGGTTTCCGGAGGTTTTTGTCAGTCTCCCTAATGGTCGAAAGTGGTTTCCGTTTTAAAAATCGGTAATTTTTTTAGTGGAACCCGGTTGCGATGCTAGTTGAAGGTGGTTGCCAGAGGACAAAAACCACCGGGAAACTCCGGGAACCGCACGGAAACCTTGGGTGGGGCGCAAAGTCTCCAGAGGTTTCCGTTCAGGTTTCCTAAATGGGACAGGGGCATAAGGCCGCAACTCTACCGCTGCGCCACCATGCCTCCAGTGGTGGAGTTACAAGATGGCAGCCCTGAGATGAGAGAACGGTCAATATGCAATTGTCCTTGACAGGGGATAATGTTAGATGGGCCAAAGGGCCTGTTTCCGTGCTGTATGATTCTACGATTCTATTATCTGATTTGGTTATGGAGCTTGCAAACCAAAAGTTTTCACTGTCCCTCAGTACACAAGGCAATAATGACCTATGATCTTTAACCCCTGGGTTCCTGAAGGTGGATTTGAACTCAGCACACTCAGTTTCTTCCCAGCTGTTATCAGGCAACTGAACCGTCCACTCACCAACTGGAGCACGGACCTGACCTCCCATCTACCTCGTCAGAGACCTTTGAACCATCTTTAATCGGACTTCATCTGGCTTTATCTTCCACTAAAAGTTTATGTTTCGTTTATATTGTATGTATCTTGTTGCTTTTTTTTGTATGACTGGTGGCAAATCAAAGTCATTGTATGTTCGCAAACTGTATGTTTACATACTTGGCTAATAAGATCAATTGCAACTACAATTATAGTTGCGATTGCAATTAAATGTTGCCCGCTGTATCTGTACACTGTACACGGCTTGATGGTAATTGCATGGTCTATTCTTTGACTGGACAACACAATTAGCTTTTCACCGTAGCTCGGTACTAAACTAAACTAAACTAAACTATTGTTACCGTGGTACAGTGAAAGACTTTGTTTTGCGTGCCACCCCTATTCGAACGTTTTCAAGAGAGAGTTAGATTTAGCTTCTCGGGCTAACGGTATCAGGGGATACGGGGAGAAGGCAGGAACGGGGTACCGATTCTGGATGAGCAGCCGTGGTCATATTGGACGGCAGCGCTGGCTCGAAGGGCTGAATGGCCTACTCCTGCGCCTATTGTCTACGTTTCTATGTTTCTACGTCAAGTCATACCCTGGAGCCACAAGGAACTGCAGATGCTGGATTGCATGTGCAGAAGACAAAGCGCTGGAGTAACTCAGTGGGTCAGGAGTCATCTCTGGAGAACATGGACAGGTGATGTTTTGGGTTGGTACCCTTCCTGACCCTCCATGGACCCCAGAGGTGCTGCCTGGCCCGTTGAGATACTCCAGCACGTTGTGTCCTGCATACATCCCACCATACATGAGGACCATCGGACACAAGAACAACAGATAAGACAAGAAATAACAAGAGTGCAGGACATAATATTACAGCAACACAGTGTCACAGCGACAGTGGAAGTGCGGAGGGCATGTTGAATGTCAACACAGGCCTCGTGGCTCAGCGGCAGAGTTGCTGCCTTGCAGCACCAGAGGCCCAGGTTCGATCCTGACTGCAGCTGCTGTTTGTTTACATTAACCAAGCCAATTAAACCTACAAACATGTAGGTAGACAAAAGTGCTGGAGGAACTCAGCGGGTGCGGCAGCATCTATGGATCGAAGGAATGGGTGACGTTTCGAGGAGTGTGGGAGGAAACTGAAGATCTCGGAGAAAACCTGCACAGGTCACGGGGAGAACGTGCAAACTCCGTACAGATCGAACCCGGGTCTCCGGCGCTAAGGCAGCAACTCTACCGCTGCGCCACCGTGACTAGTCGGAGAACTGGGAAGGGCGAAGGATGAAGAGAGAGGGAAAGCAAGGGTTACTTGAAGTTAGGGAAGTCCATGTTCATATACCTGGGGTGTAAGCTGCCCAAGCAAAATATGAGGCGTTGCCCCTCCCAGGGCAGAGCTGTTAGTCAGTGTGGGACTGGGAGAGGGAGTTAACGTGTTTAGCAACCTGGAGATCAGGTTGGTTTAGGTGGACCGAGCGGATGCTGGTTTGCGCTGAAGATAGGCACAAAATGCTGGAGTAACTCAGCGGGACAGGCAGCATCTCTGGAGAGAAGGAATGGGTGACGTTTCGGGTCGAGACCCTTCTTCAGACTTGCTTACTTTTTACTTTAAGAAACTCTTATTTCCAGCAGCATAACAGACACGTAACCATATTACCCTGTAAAACCCATAATAAACGACAAAAAAATGTTCCGCAGATATAAAAACACAAACAGACAAGGAAATCGATAGTAGCGCAAAGTCAAGAATAATGTCCACATGTCGAGATCGTTCGAAGCCTGTTTGGAGATTGTTATGTTTAATAGCCTGATGGCTGTAGGGAAGAAGCTGTTCCTGTAACCTGGACGTTACAGTTTTCAGGCTCCTGTACCTTCTTCCCGATGGCAGGGGTGAAATGAGTGTGTGGCCAGGATGGTGTGGGTCTCTGATGAGCGTACACACATACGCACACTCAAACACACACAAACACATACACAGAGGCACATACACACAGATGCACACGCATACATGCACAGATACATAAGGACACATGTGCACACACTCTCTCTGTCACACACACACACACACATACATGCATCGACACGCATGCACGCCTATTCAGACATATGAATGTTCAAATATACCCACTCCTCACACACATATGTTCACATACACATCCATTCCCAGCTCACTATGGCAACTGACCCATCCTACCGACGACTTATGACTTGAAATACTATCTACCTCATTGGAGACCCTCGGACTATCTGTGTTTGGACTTCACTGGACTTTACGTTGCACTAATCAGTTTTCACAATATTTCCTTTATCATGCATCTGCCGACTGTGGATGGCCCGATTGTAATCACGTATTGTCTTCCCGCTGACCAGTTAGCACGCGACAAAAGCTTTTCACCGTACCTCGCCGCACGTGACAATAAACTAAACTAAACCAATAATCTCTCAACCACTCAGACTCTCTCGCACAAACGTTCACGCTGCCTCTCTCACGCTCACACATACATATGCATGCAAGCTGACTGAACACGGTGGCGCAGCGGTAGAGTTGCTGCCTTACAGCGTTTGCAGCGCCGGAGACCCGGGCTCGATCCCGACTACGGGCGCTGCCTGTACGGAGTTTGCGCGTTCTCCCCGTGACCTGCGTGGGTTTTCTCCGAGATCTTCGGTTTCCCCCCACACTCCAAAGACGTACGGGTTTTCAGGTTAATTGGCTCGGATATAAATGTTAAATTGTCCCGAAACTGTGTAGGGTGGGGTTAGTGTGCGGGGATCGCTGGTCGGAGCGGACTCGGTGGGCCGAAGGGCCTGTTTTCGCGCTGTATCTTTAAACCAAGAAGGGTCTCGACCCGAAACGTCGCCCATTCCTTCTCTCCAGAGACGCTGCCTGTCCCGCTGAGTTAAGGGCTCGTCCCACTTTCACAAACTAGTCCACGACCTTTTTTAACTCGTGAATATTTTTCATCATTTTTCGACCTACTTGATGCCACCATAACCTACGACTAGCATCACGGCCTGCTACGACCTACCTGCGACCTCCCACGACCTCGTGACGGCCATGCTGCGAGTATGAGTCAAGGGCAAACTCGGCAGAGGTCGTGAATTAGGTCGTGAAAGTGGGACGGGCCCTCTACTACATCATTTTGTGTCTATTTAAACTAAACACTGTTTGCAGTAAAAGCATCAGGAAGAATAAAACAAAGAACGCAAGCTTGGGCCCCCACGCCTCCAGATCTCGCGAGCGGCGACCATTCTGAGAAGCTTCCCTGCGCTAAAGCTCACTATTAAAGAGGACCGCTGGAACTCTTTGTTGTTTGAGAGATTAGCCTTTGGAGAGTTAATGGATCAGACAAATATTTGTGCAGCTAATTCTGCTGGATGCACTGACATTCGGAATTACAGAAGATATCTTTGCGGGGACATTTCTGCTCAAACCTTGCGCAGCTGATGCTGGGAGAAAACAGAAGCATAAGGACATAATATTACGGCCAGGCCATCTGCCCCCTTCGAGCTGTTCTGCCGTTCATCAAGATCGTGGATTTTCTTCATAAATTCATAAGTCTACGGGCAGAATTCAGTTCAGTTCAGTTTATTGTCACGTGCGCCGAGGTGCAGTGAAAAGCCTTCTGTTGCGTGCCAACCAGTCAGCAAAAAGACAATACATGATTACAATCGAGCCATTTACAGTGTATAGATACATGATAAGGGAATAACGTTCAGTGCAATGTAAAGCCAGCAACGTCCGATCAAGGATAGTCCGAGGGTCACCAATGAGGTGTGTGCGTGCGCGTGTGTGTGTGTGTGTGCGCGCGCGCGTGTGTGCATGTGAGTGTGTGCGTGTGTGCTCGTGCGTGTGCGTGTGTGTGTGCGCGCGTGTGTGCTCGTGTGCATGTGTGTGCGCGTGTGTGTGCGCGTGTGAGTGTGCGTGTGCGTGTGCGTGTGTGTGTGTGTGTGCGTGTGTGTGTGTGTGTGTGTGTTGTGCGTGTGTGTGTGCGTGTGCGCGCGTTTGTGTTGGACTGCAGTAGAACAGAACAATCCAACCGAGCATGTCTCTTTAATGCTCAGTGGCACAGAACATTCCATTGCTTACGCCACGATGACCAGCAGATAATGTGAAGTGGCCTTTGAACCCGCTCGCTGCTTAAAGTGGGTAGTTTATGATCTGATCGTGGACATTGTTCTACATTCTGGTGTCCAGTCCTGGAGTGGGTGTGAGTAGACCGACACATTGGAGTGATGAATCACAGCAAGGGATGGCTGCAAACAGTCTTGGTCCCCTCACTCATAGGCTTGGATAGAGTGGACGTGGAGAGGATGTTTCCACTAGTGGGAGAGCCGAGGTCAGACCAGAGGTCACAGCCTCAATATTAAAGGACGTTCCTTTAGGAAGGAGATGAGGAGGAATTTCTTTAGTCAGAGGGTGGTGAATCTGTGGAATTCATTGCCGCAGAAGGCTGTGGAGGCCAAGTCAGTGGATATTTTTAAGGCAGAGATAGATTCTTGATTTGTTCGGGTGTCAGGGGTTATTCAATTCAATTCAACTCAATCTTTAATTGTCATTGTGCAGTGTACAATACAGAGACAACGAAATGCAGTTGGTATCTCCGAAGGGCGAACTTGCGAATAAACAAGTAATTGCGCAGTAGTATGAGTATATACATCTATACATATACAGTGGTATCATGCAATTTGCTGGTGTTTGGATAGTCCGGAGGGGGTGAGGGGTGGAGACAGGCAGTCATTGAGGTGCAGCGTTGAGAAGTGCGACAGCCGCAGGGAAGAAGCTGTTCTTGAGCCTGCTGGTCCGGCAGCGGAGGGACCTGTAGCATCTCCCGGATGGGAGGAGGGTAAACAGTCTATGGTTGGGGTGTGAGCTGTCCCTGGCGATGCTGTGCGCCCTGCGCAGGCATCGTTTACTATGGACAGACTCAATGGAGGGGAGTGAGGAGCCTGTGATGCGTTGGGCGATCTTCACCACCCTCTGCAGAGCTTTCCGGTCGGCGACAGAGCAGTTGCCATACCATACTGTGATGCAGTTGGTAAGGATGCTCTCGATGGTGCAGCGGTAGAAGTTCACCAGAATCTGGGGAGACAGGTGGACCTTCTTAAGTCTCCTCAGGAAGAAGAGATGCTGGTGAGCCTTCTTGATCAGCGAGGATGTGTTGTGGGTCCAGGAGAGGTCATCGGAGATGTTGACCCCCAGGAACCTGAAGCTGGAGACACGTCCCACCTCCGTCCCGTTGATATGGATGGAGAATTATGGGGAGAAGGCAGTAGAATGAATGGGGTTAGGAGGGAGAGATAGATCAGACATGATTGAATGGGGCCGAATGGCCTAATTCTGCTCCAATCATTTATGACCTTATGGTGAATGGCGGAGAAGACTAGATGGGACGAATGGCCTGATTCTGCCCCTATCTCCTCATGGATCCTGTGTCCAGGCTGATGAGATCGGCACCATATTCAGCACCAACATTTGTGGGCTGAAGGGCCTGTTCCTGTGCCGTGCTGTTCACCATTGGTCTATAATCTACAATATAATAACATGGCAAAGCATGGCTTGGGCAGGGAGCGCAGCGGCACAGTTTAACGTTGACTGTCCCTTTAAGAGCAGCGAAGCAAGAGCGGTAATTATGCCTGTACCTGGAATCGACTGAGTCAAGTCAACTGGAACGGGCAGTAAATCTCAAGCAACAGGCCAACGACCAGTTTTTTTTTGCTTCAATCCATTATTTGCATTCGTTAAGTCAGTGCAATAAAGTGCTGTCAAAACACGTAAACCAAATAGAAAGGGCAGCAACAAAACAGTGTGCACAATGTGCGCCTCTATCTTGCTAAAAGCAAAAGGTGCTAGATTACTGGATTGTGAAATTTGCGTTTGGGGAGGGAAACATTTTATTTTCCTTTCTCTGAGGCTTCCTCAGCTTTGCATGGCCTCTCCCCCTGCTTGCTGTTACTAATGACTGTAATTAAACCTTCACTTCTCTTTGGCTCTGCTCTGCTTTTGTTATCCGTGTCATGCCTACTACTCACTTGCAACTCCGAGCGCACAGGATTGGGAGGGAAAAAAAAAACCCCAAACACACGAGGGAGGCGAAATCGAAGGATGTGAGCCGCTGAGGTTTTACGTGCGAGCGATGTCGAAAATACGACACGAAGCAAATGCTTTTTTTTTTTTAAATGACAACTTGCAGACTTTCTCACTCCCAAATAAGGGACAAAAGGTCAAAATGAGGGACAAATTCCCCACGGCAATTCGTTGACCGACTCGGCCGTGGCTGGGTGAATGATGAGTTGGGCCCGGGTGCTGGACTGCACACCAAGCCCAACTGAGGAGGTTTGGCCCGGGCCAAAAGTCCAGCACCCCATCCAACTCATGAACCGATGATCGGCCACGAGAAGGAGGGGTGGTGGAGGTGTCGGCGGTAAGGTCCGAAGATCGGACAACTGGACGGGCTGCCGACTGACGGGGCCACGGGCGAGGCGCTGCTGCTGCTGCACTCCATGGGCTGCACCACGTCCGGACGGGTGAGGCGGGGCGGATGCGGCGCTCCGACCCGACAGTCCCCTGGATCCGAGTAGTAGCGGTCAAATACGGCTAATACGGGACAGTTGGTAACCCTAACGTCCAGCCTTAACATAACTCACCGCTCCTTCACAGAGCCAGGAAAGATTTCGAAATTCTTTGCCTTATTTAATGCCCTGCTGGGACAATTAATTTGCTGAAATTGTGGATGGTGCAATTTACATTCATTTTGTATCGACTTCCACACGCACAGCCTTTTGTTGTCCCTGGCTCGGCATTGCTCCAACCTGCCTCAAGTGTAACTAATTACCAAAATGACAAGGGTGTTAAATGAACACTCTTTGCTCCGTAAAAAATTCTGCTGCAAAAAGCTATGAAATGGACCTTCTTCCAACAGCTGATGAACAGAAAGACATTTACAATGAAATAAGAAAGGAGCCTTTGTCTTCAATCCCTAACACAAGCTATTTACCAGCCATCCCCATTTACAGTTTCCTAACCGCCAATTCCTTTGCTCCAGACAGCAACTACAGTTTTGTGTGGTTAAGTTTAGTTTCACTGAGAGATACAGCGTGGAAACAGGCCCTTCAGCCCACCGGGTCCTCGCTGACCAGCGATCCCCGCACATTACTCTGGAGTCATTGTATACTCTGGAGTTTATTCTGGAGTTTATATCTGGAGAGGAGATCTTATTGAAACATATAAGATTATTAAGGGTTTGGACACGCTAGAGGCAGGAAACACGTTCCCGATGTTGGGGGAGTCCAGAACCAGGGGCCACCGTTTAAGAATAAGGGGTAAGCCATTTAGAACGGAGACGAGGAAACACTTCTTCACACAGAGAGTGGCGAGTCTGTGGAATTCTCTGCCTCAGAGGGCGGTGGAGGCAGGTTTCCTGGATGCTTTCAAGAAAGAGCTAGATGGGGTCTTAAAGAAAGAGGAGTCAAGGGGATATGGGGACAAGGCAGGAACGGGGTACTGATTGGGGAAGATCAGCCATGATCACATTGAATCATGGCTGCTGGCTCGATGGGCCGAATGGCCTACTCCTGCACCTATTGTCTATTGTTTATTGTCTATTGTCTCTTAACACTATCCTACACACACTAGGGACAATTTATATTGAATTGAATTGAACTGAATTCATTTTATTAGCCAAGTATGTATACATACCAGGAATTTTCAAGAGAGAGTTAGATTTAGCATTAGCGCTAATGGAATCCAGGGATATGGTGGAAAAGCAGGAACGGGGTACCAGGCCAATTTAGCTACATATCTGTACGTCTTTGGAGTGTTGGAGGAAAGCGAAGATCTCGGAGAAAACCCACGCAGGTCACGGGGAGAGCGTGCAAACTCCGCACAGACAGCACCCGTGGTCGGGATCGAAGCGGGCCTCCGACGCTGTAAGGCAGCGTGGAAACAGGCTCTTCGGCCCAAAGTGTCCACGCCAAACATCGATCACCCGTTCACACTGGTTCTTGGTTATTCCACTTCCGCAACCCTTCCCTGCACATTAGGGGCAGTTTACAGAGAGTAACCTACAAGCCTGCATGTCTTTGGGATGTGGGGGAGATGTGAACATGGGACCCAACGGGTCCCACTTAGTCTAGTAATCTTATATTTCAATAAGATCCCCTCTCATCCTGCTGAACCAGAGCATACAGGTCCGGTGAAAACCCACACATCGAAATACATGCAGGAGTAGCCACTGGGCCCTTTGAGCCAGCACCGCCATTCAATATGATCATCGCTGATCATCCAAAATCAATACCCCGCTCCCTTTTCCCCCCCCCCCCCATATCCCTTTGATTCCGTTAGCGCTGAGCTAAACCTAACTCTCTCTTGAAAACATCAGTTGCAGGGAGTACATGCAAACTCCTCACAGACAGCACCCACGGTCAGGATCAAACCTGGGTCTCTGGCGCTGCGAGGCAGCAACACCACCGGCTGCGCCACGTTGCCGCCCCCTTGCACCAGGGTATGGCAACTCTCCGAGGCCGAGCCAATGTGTTCCCATCCTCCAACCCCAACCTGAACTGCTGGCCCTAAACCTACCCCGTCACTAACACCACCCCACCCCCCCCATCACTTCCGACGCCTTGTCCGACTTTCCCGCCACCTCTCCCGGCGCTGGTGGCGCTGCGGTAGAGTCGCTGCCTTACAGCGCCAGAGACCCGGGTTCCATCCAGACCACGGGTGCTGTCTGTGAGGAGTTTGCACGTTCTCCCCTGTGTGATCCCGCGGATTGCCCCCTGGAGCTCCGCTTTCCTCCCATATCCCAAAGACGTGCGGGATGGAAGGTTCCAGAAAATTCCAGCCAGGGAGTAGGCAGTGGGATAACATAGAACTAGTGTGAACAGGTGAGATCGATAGTCAGTGTGGATTCAGTAGGACACAAAGGCCTGTTTCCTTGCTGTGTCTCTCAACTCTACACTAAAAAGAAAGCTCTTGGACTGTCCTGCCAGTGCCACTGTTCATATCCCTTCATTATCACTTCTTCCACAGGCAACAATGGACCATTGTGGGCTCCACCTTTCCTTGGTCACCTTTCGTTGCCGGCTCTGATATGTTCTGAACCTTTTCATAGCTTTAGTTTCCCTCTCCCCTGACTCTCAGTCTGAACAAGGGTCCCCAACCTGAAACGTCGCCAGAGGTGCCTGACCCGCTGAGTAACGCCAGCATTTTTGTGTCTGTTTAGTTTAGTTTAGAGATACAGCGCGGAAACCAACCCCTCGACCCACCGAGTACGCACTGACCAGCGACCCCCGCGCACCAACACACACTAGGGACAATTTACACACACACACACACACACCAAGCCAACTAGCCTACAAACCTGCACGTCTTTGGAGTGTGGGAGGAAACCGGAGATCCCGGAGAAAACCCACGCGGGTCACGGGGAGAAAGAAGGTACAAACTCCGTACGGACAAGTCGGGATCGAACCCAGGTCTCTGGCAACTCTACCGCTGCGCCACCGCGCCGCCTATCCGTCTTTGGCGTAAACCAGCATCTGCGTGCAGTTCCTCCCTACACGTGAGGACCTCATCATGTTTCCCATGATGCCCGACTGACCGTAGCAGTAAAGAGATGACAAGGAAACTGTGTTCTTCAAACACGACCACGGAGCGACTGGTCAGGTGGCCTGGTGGGCCCCAGTTTAAGGGCCTGTCCCACGTTCACGACCTAATTCACGACCTTTTTTTACTCGCGGACATTTTTCATCATGTTGAAAAAAAACGCCCCGACCTACTTGATGCCACGAGTAACTACGACTAGCATCACGGCCTGCTACGACCTACCTACGACCTCCCTACGATCTCGTGACGACCTATGCTGCGAGTATGAGTCAAGGGCAAACTCGGCAGAGGTCGTGAATTGGGTCGTGAAAGTGGGACAGGCCCTTTAGTGTCCCATCTGTGGACTGGCATCTCCAAAAAAATAACACACTCTCTCAACACAGCACTGGCAATGGATAATCCCCCGAAAGGCTGACTTTGCCCGCAAACATCTTCACACATCTGTCTGCTGTAGGTTTTATCTGCCAGCTAAATCTCTAAATAGTGCTTGTCCAAACAGCATGTTTAATGCGTGCAGCCCTACATGTTTGCACGGTTCTGAAAATAACAGGGCATTGCAAAGGGGAGGTGGGTTTATTAAAGCATAAGTGACCATAATGGCGTGAATTTAGCCTTCACGGTTGCTCAAGAGCTCATGACCTCATGTGAGAGAAGCAGAATTATGCCAGCATCTGCAGTTACCTGTATCTATAGTAACCCAACGCTTCTCCTTTGAACTGTTCCTAAAGCTATTATGCAGAAACAAAGAATTGCAGATGCTGGGAGGAGACAGCAAGGGTTAACAGAATTGTGAGAAATCAATGTTCATGCCACCAGGATGCAGACTCCCCAGGCATGAACATCGATTTTCTCACAATTCTGTTAACCCTTGCTGTCTCCTCCCCTTCCTACCTCTCCCTCAGCCCTCGGGCTACTCCTCCTCCTTTTTCCTTTCTTCCCCCCGCCTCCCCCCACCCCCTATCTGAAGAAGGGGTTCAGCCCGAAACGTTGCCTATTTCCTTCGCTCCATAGATGCTGCCGCACCCGCTGAGTTTCTCCAGCATTTTTTGTGTACCTTTGATTTTCCAGCATCTGCAGTTCCTTCTTAAACACAATACTCCAGGTGTTGTCTCACCAGAGTACAACTGCAGTAGGACCTCTTTGCTCCTAAACTCAAATCATCTCACAATGAAGGCCAGCATGCCATCAGCTTTCTTATCTGCCCATTGTACCTGCATGCTTACTTTCAGTGACTGACGTACAAGGACCCCCAGGTCTCGCCGTACCTCCCCTTTTCCTAATCTGACGCCATTCAGATAATAATAAAAGGACACAAAGTGCTGGAGTAACTCATTGGGTCGGGCAGCATCTCTGATGAACGGATAATTATCCTGACCTGCTGAGTTACTCCAGTGTGGATGTTGATCCACATTCCCAGTACTTCCATAATTGTCCAGCACTTTGTGTCCAACGCTCCAATACTATTCATAAGGTCATAAGGACATGCTACAGGAGCTGAATTAGGCCATTCTGCCCATCAAGGGTACTCTGCCATTCAATCATGGCTAATCTATCTCTCCCTCCTAACCCCATTATTGCATACAGCACTTGTAATTTGTTCTATGTTGTAAAAGGCCTGTCCCACTGTACGAGGTAATTCAAGAGCTCTCCCGAGTTTGAAAAAAAATCAAACTCGTGGTAAGCACGTAGAATGTACGTAGCGAGTACGTCGGAGCTCGGGGACGTCTCGTAGCGGCTCGTAACGCTAACGGCGGGTACTCGGGAAACGCGGTAAGCTCGTGAAGTTTTTTCAACATGTTGAAAAATGTCCACGAGAGCCCCGAGTACCCACGAGCGGCCATTACCGTAATTCTCCGAGTTCGAATCAGGGGAAACTCGGGAGAACTCTTGAATTACCTCGTACGGTGGGACAGGCCCTTTACTTTGCTCTGGGTTCAACCAAAAAAGAAGCAATAATTAATGTTTACAGTTGTTCAGAATTTCTTTAGTTCAGTTTAGTTTGGAGATTCAGCGCAGAAACAGGCCCTTCGGCCAACCGGATCCACGCCGACCAGAGATCCCCGCACATTAACACTGGCCTACACCCACTAGGGACATTCTTTACACTTACCAAGCCAATTAACCTACAAACCTGTACGTCTTTGGAGTGTGGGAGGAACCCTGAGATCTGGGAGAAAACCCACGCAGGTCACAGGGAGAGCGTGCAAACTCCGTACGGACAGCACCTGTAATCGGGATCGAACCCGGGTCTCCGGCGCTGCATTCGCTGTAAGGCAGCAACTCTGACAATGTGCACTTTAACCACACGTGATTTTTACCTATTACAAATCTCAAATTGTGGAGTAGTACAGAGGGAATTAAATAAATGATGGGTCTTGTGTTCGTGAAACAGTCAGTTTGATCCAGTGGGAAAATATAGTTTAGGAATCTAAGTTGCTGCATGAATTCTGGCAGAGATTCTGGCTCCAGGGTCCTGCCTTCTGTATAATCCACAAAACCTAACTGAGGAAGCCTTTAAAACTCTTTTTTCTGCCATCTTAGTTTAGTTTAGACATACAGCGCGGAAACAGGCCCTTCAGCCCACCGGGTCCGTGCCGACCAGAGATCCCCGCACATTAACACTAACCTGTACCTGCCGGGGCAATTTTTACAGTTACCACGCCAATTAACCTACAAACCTGTACGTCTTTGGAGTGTGGGAGGAAACCGAAGATCTCGCAGGTCACGGTGAGAAGGTACCACCGTGGCTCTTTAGAGTTACAGAGTTTTACGGTGTGGAAATAGGCCCTGAGGCCCAACTCGCCCGCACCAACCAACATGTCCCATCTACACTAGCCCCACCTGCCTACAAAATGTTGTGACCACTGCCCAGTCCATCACCGGCTCTGGCCTGCCCACCATCGAAGGAATTTACCGGAGTCGCTGCCTCAAAAGGGCAGCCAGCATCATCAGACACCCACACCACCCTGGCCACGCACTCATTTCTCATTTCACCATTGCCATCGGGAAGAAGGTACAGGGGCCTGAAAACTGTAATGTCCGGGTTCAGGAACAGCTTCCTCCCTGCAGCCATTCAGCTATTAAGCACCACAACCTCCAAATAAGCGCATCTGCCTGAAAGAGCATCCTTTAATTCCGAGGCTACAACCTCTAGTCCTAGACTCTCCCACTAATGGAAGCATCCTCTCCACATCCACTCTATCCAAGCCTTTCACTGCCCTGTTCAACCGTTCTACTGAAACGCGAACTCACGCCATCAACCCAAAACAACCTGCTTACAAGTTTCTAATTGCAATACTATGAGATTGTTCTTCTTTCGGTGGCTATCGGCTAAGCAATTGATCAGGAAAATCTTCATCTCTTGCTTTCCCCATATTAATTCTGTCCTCAACTGGTTTGGATCGGATGGAACATAAAATGTTACCCTTCAGGGATTCAAAGAGAACTCTTCCTTAGAAGATACGAATCGACTCACTCGGGGGGAAAACGATGAAATCCCAATTTTGTATCCGGCAACCTCTGTTTCAACCAGATAACGCAGGAAGCGCACACCCCATTGCACGTTGCCATGGCAGCAGAAATCCCTATTATTTCAGGGAACATTAACATGCATTTTTTGTATCAAAAGCTGCGGTGCGAATGGCTGATGTGATGTACCAATTAACCTACAAACCTGCACGTCTTTGGAGTGTGGGAGGAAACCGGAGATAGACAATGGACAATTGACAATAGATGCAGGAGTTGGCCATTCGGCCCTTCGAGCCAGCACCGCCATTCAATGTGATCACGGCTGATCATCCCCAATCAGTACCCCGTTCCTGCCTTCTCCCCATATCCCCTGACTCCTCTATCTTTAAGAGCCCTATCTAGCTCTCTCTTGAAAGTTTCCAGAGAACCGGCCTCCACCGCCCTCTGAGGCAGAGAATTCCACACACTCACTACTCTCTGTGTGAAAAAGTGTTTCCTCATCTCCATTCTAAATGGCTTACCCCTTATTCTTAAACTGTGGCCCCTGGTTCTGGACTCCCCCCAACATCGGGAACATGTTTCCTGCCTCCAGCGTGTCCAAACCCTTAATAATCATAATAATTAATGTTTCAATAAGATCCCCTCTCAGCCTTCTAAACTCCAGAGTGTACAAGCCCAGCCGCTCCATTCTCTCAGCATATGGCAGTCCCGCCATCCCGGGAATTAACCTTGTCAACCTACGCCGCACTCCCTCAATAGCACGAATGTCCTTCCTCAAATTTGGAGACCAAAAATCTCGGAGAAAACCCACGCAGGTCACGGGGAGAACGTACAAACTGCGCACAGACAGCACCCGTGGTCGGGATCGAACCCGGGTCTCCGCTGCTGCAAGATGGATAATGGGTTGGCACGGGCACGATGGGCCGAAGGGCCTGTTTCTGTCCCGTATGCATCTTTGATTTTATTTTTAGGTTCAGATTTATTATTTTCATGTGTAAAAAGTTACAATAAAAAGCTTTGCCTTTGTTTTTGTGTTGGATGCAATCGAATCACACAGTATACTATAAGGTCATAGAGTCCTACAGTATGGAAATGGCCCCTTCGGCCCAACAGACCAGGACGCCCCACAGTGTTTTAGTTTAGTTTTAGTTTAGAGATGCAGCGCAGAAACAGGCCCTTCGGCCCACCGAGTCTGCGCTGGACCAGTGATCCCCGTACACTAACACTATCCGACACAAACTCGGGACAATTTGCATTTACACCGAGCCAATTGACCTGCAAACCTGTACGTCTTTGGGGCGTGGGAGGAAACGGAAGATCTCGGAGAAAACCCACGCGGGTCACGGGGAGAGCGTGCACACTCCGTACAGACAGCGCCCGTGGTTAGGATCAAACCCGGGTCTCTGGCGCTGCAAGCGCTGTGAGGCAGCGACTCTACCCGCTGCGCCACCGTGCCGCCCTACATTGGTCCCATCTGCCGGCGTTTGACCCATATCCGTCTAACCGTGCCCTATCCGCGCACCTGTCCAAATGTCTTTTAAATGGATTATATGCATCGCAGTCAAACACATGTACAATAGGTAAAGCGAGTGGAAGGAAGGAACTGCAGGTGCAGACTTACACCGAAGATGGACACAAATGCTGGAGTAACTCAGCGGGTCAGGCGGCATCTCGGGAGAGAAGGAACACCTGTCGATGACGTTGTGTTGTACCAATTAACCTACAAACCTGCACGTCTTTGGAGTGTGGGAGGAAACCGAAGATAGACAATGGACAATTGACAATAGATGCAGGAGTTGGGTCGGGCCACTTCAAGCGAAGGGGAACTGCCATGAGGGAGGTGGAAGGGGGGGTGGGGTGGGGGGTGGGGGGCAAAGGAGGACCCGGCGTGGGGGAACAGTCGTGAGGTGGGTGGGGGGAGAAGCAAGGAGGACCTGGCGCAGGATGTTTTTGTAACTGTGTCAGCACCCTTTACCTCGGGTGCGCGAAACAAAAACATTCACTGTGACTGAGGAAGCGCAATCTGCCACAGGCAACGATGGTCCAATTCTACACGGCCATCGTAGAGTCTGTCCTCACCTTCTCCATCATGGTCTGGTTTGGCTCAGCCACCAAGCACGACACCTGGAGGCTGCAGCGAATCGTCCGATCAGCAGAGAAGATTATTGGCTGCAACCTTCCCCCCATTGATGAACTGTACACTGCAAGGGCCAGGAAGCGAGCGGGCAAGGTCATCTCTGACCCCTCTTGACAGATTCCTGATTAGTGCGGGTGCCAGGGTTTATGGGGAGAAGGCAGGAGAATGGGATTGAGAGGGAGAGATAGATCAGCCATGATTGAAAGGCGGATGGGCCGAATGGCCTAATTCTGCTGCTATCACTTATGAACTTCTGACTGGTTGACAGGTGTCAGAACTCCAACTTGTAGCATTCCAGCCTAACTAACTTATTGGCTGAGGCACAGGATACAAGTGCAGGGAATGCATGGAAAGAATTGTATAAATATCAATGATACCACAGTATTCTATGTAGTTCTGCTCCCAACATTGCAAAAGTTTAGTTTAGTTTAGTTTAGAAATATATCACGGAGAAAGGCCCTTTGGCCCAACAAGTCCACACCAGCACATTAGTTCTATATTTCCCACTTTTGAAGAATGACGGTGCTAGCTCGAAGGGCCGCACGGCCTACTCCTTCACCTATTGTCTAACCTACATGTTCGACCCTGTCTATGGGTGCTCTCTGTGTGGAGATTGTACTTTCCCCCTGTGACCTGTGTGGGTTTTCTCCGGGTGCTCCGGTTTCCTCCCATGTTCCAAAGACCTACAGGTTTGCAGGTTCATCGACTGCGGTAGAAATTGTAAAATTATCCCTAGTGCGTGTAGGATAGTTCTAGCGTATGGGGGCCGAAGGGCCTGTCTCCGCGCTGAATCCCTAAGCTAAAGTTTAACGTCCAGGCTGCACCTCCATCATATAAGCATAGAAACATGGAAAATAGGTGCAGGAGTAGGCCATTTGGCCCTTCGAGCCAGCACCGCCATTCAATGCGATCATGGCTGATCGTCCAAAATCAGTTCCCCGTTCCTCCCTTGATTTCAAACTACTGACCAACATCAACTACAAACCCACTGACTCCCATATAGCTACCTTGGCCACGCGCCTGGGACTTCAGTAGCGGGCGCAGCGAGGACGCTTTCGTCACGGAGCGGGCGAGCACTCGCCGGGGGTCGCCGAAGGGGAGCGCTCCGTTCGCTGGCCCGCAGCAGACCGAAACCGCGGTCTGCGGAGCTCCAGTTGGCGTGGCGTCCGTAGCCTGGGGTCCCTCGTTGGGGACCCGGGAGGAGAAGAGCTCCGACCGCCGGCCCTCGGCCAACTTCTACCGCGGGCTCGGAGTGGACATCATCCAGCGCACGGTCACTCGAGCTTCTGGCTGCAGCGCAGCAGGTACTTTAAATGTTTGACCGCCTGCCTGCGGCCTACACCAACCTGAAGCCGCGGTCTCCGGTGGGGAGGCACCGATTCAGGACGTATCTGGACTCGATTACACTTCTTCCCACCCTGCTTGTTGTGAAGAATCTACCCCCCTCTCCGTCTACGCCACATCTGCTCCCAGGACACAGTTTTCCATACTAGATCATCGGAGATGTCCTCAATCTCTAGGGGACGGGGGTTCCCCATTTCCATTATAGATGAAGCTTTCACTTGGGTCTCCTCGATATCCCGCAGCTCCGCTCTTACTCCCCCTCCTCCCGCTCGTAACAAGGACTGTCCCCCCCTTGTCCTCACCTTCCGCCCCACCAGCCGTCGCATGCAGCATATAATCCTCCAACATTTTGGATCCCACTACTGGCCACATCTTCCCATCTCCACCCCTTTCTGCTTTCCGCAGAGACCGTTCCCTCCATAAATCCCTGGTCAACTCGTCCCTTCCCACCCAAACCACCCCCTCCCCAGGTACGTTCCCCTGCAACCGCAGGAGATGCAACACCTGTCCCTTTACCTCCCCCCCTTGACTCCATCCAAGGACCCAAACAGTCTTTCCAGGTGAGGCAGAGGTTCACCTGCTCCTCCTCCACTCATCTACTGTATCCGCTGTTCCAGGTGTCAATTTCTCTACATCGGCAGGACCAGCCACAGGCTCAGCGATTGTTTCGCAGAACACCTCCGCTCAGTCCGTCTTAACCAAGCTGATCTCCCGGTGGCTCAGCACTTCAACTCCCCCTCCCATTCGCAATCTGACCTTTCTGTCCTGGGCCTCCTCCATTGTCAGAGTGAGGCCCAGTGTAAATTGAAGGAACAGCGCCTCATATTTCGCTTGGGTAGTTTACACCCCAGCGGGTATGAACATTGACTTCTCTAACTTCAGATAGCCCTTGCTTTCCCTCTCTCTCCATCCCCTCCCCCTTCCCAGTTCTCCCACCAGTCTTACTGTCTCCGCCCACATTCTTTACCTGTCCCGCCCCCTCCCTGACATCAGTCTGAAGACGGGTCTCGACCCGAAACGTCGCCCATTCCTTCGCTCCATAGATGTTGCCTCACCCGCTGAGTTACTCCAGCATTTTATGTCTACCGCCCTTGATTTCGTTAGCCCTAAGGGCTAAATCCAACTCTCTCCTGAAAACATCCAGTGAATTGGCTTCCACTGCCTTCTGCGGCAGAGAATTCCACAGATTCACAACTCTCTGGATGAACAGGTTTTTCCTCATCTCAGTCCTATATGGCCTACTCCTTATTTTTAACTGTGACCCATGGTTCCGGACTCCCCCAACAGCAGGCAAAAGATTCCTTCAAAACTCACGTTGGTATTTGTTTTGCAAGTTGCAGATGTTGGGATTGAAACCATAACCAACACAAGTGTTGAACGGGCCTCTTAAGGGCCTGTCCCATTTGGCTGTCATTTGCGCCTCATTTACGTGTAAAATAGGTCAACGTGTCGTGATGCGCGACATCGCGTGCAAATCACGTGTCAGCACCGGCGTCTGGTGCGCGTGACGTCATTAGAATACCCTGCGGCGCGCGGCGACGCATGGTTACAGACGTTGACGCACGGTGACGTAACCATGCGTCACCACGCGATACACGTGAGACGTCGGGATGCCAGCGTGCGACGCCAATGCGCCAGCGTGCATAGCCAATTAGTCAGCGTGCGTACGCGATGCGTCACGCAGGTGGCGCGCGAGGATTTTGTTAGACTAGAAATCCTGGAGAGGCCGCGCGATACCACATGCGCGATACCACCTCACGCGCGATACCACCTCACCATGCGCAATGCGTGCGTCGCCCATGCGCACCCCACGCGTCACGATGTGTCGACCTATTTTACATATGACGCGTGAAAAAGGCACAAATGACAGCCAAATGGGACAGGCCCTTTAGGCTCTGCATGTAGGCCCACCACTGTGATGTAATGCTGGAAGGTTATCCACTCCTCCATCGTAGAGCATCACGCCTCGATGACATAAAGTACCCAAGTTTAGGCAAAAATCCAACGATGCGGCTACGCTTATTCAATTGTTTCAACTGCGCATCTCTGATTCAATAGCAAGTGTGAAGAATCCATAATCATAAGCATGCTTTATTAGCCAAGTATGTTTTGCAACATACGAGGAATTGAATTTGCCATACAGTCATACTAATAAAAAGCAACAGAACTCACAAAATACATTTTGACATAAACATCCACCACAGTGACTCCTCCACATTCCTCACTGTGATGGAAGGCAATAAAAAGTTCAATTTCTTCCTTTCTTTGTCCTCCAGCAGTCGGGGGCCGCTAGCCTTCCGTTGACGGGACGATCTTCCTCCCTTTAGCCAGCAGCTGGCCTTCCTCATCAGGGTGATCAAGCTCCTGCATCGGGGGGGATTGTCAGCTCTCCCGCGCCGGGCGATCGGACCCCGGGTCGGGGCTACGTCAAACGTTGCGCGGCTTTGAATGAGAGTTTAAGAGACAATAACGAGGACACTTGAAAAGAAGACCTTGCTTCTTCCATTTCGGTCGTAGAAGCTTGTCGTAAGGACCGAGTGCTGGAATATTTCATGTTTACCTGAAGCCATGCTGCTGCACATTCTGCCATGCAAACCCGTCTGATTGTATCATGGCCCCACCAACACCCGCCTTGACGCCATTACCCTGAGTATCCTCATCTCTCAAGCACGGCGGCGCAGGGGTAGAGTTGCTGCCTCACAGCGCCAGAGACCCGGGATTCGATCCCAGCCACGGGTGCTGTCTGTACGGAGATTGTACATTCTCCCCGTGACCTGAGGTGGGTTTTCTCCGGGTGCTCCGGTTTCCTCCTACACTCCAACGACGTGCAGGCTTGTAGGTTCATTGGCTTCTCTAAATTGTAAATTGTCCCTCGTGAGTGTAGGGTAGTGTTAATGCGCGAGGATCGCTGGTCGGTGCAGTCTCGGTGGCCGAAGGGCCTGTTTCCACTCTGTATTTCCAAACTATACTAAACTAAACATATCAGCCTGCGAGTTGATATTTTTAATGACAACCTTTTAGGGGGAAGGAGGCCCCATATTTTCTACGTCCAATTTTTCTGAGGATGTTCTTTGCGGCTCAGTGGCGCATTGGTAGAGTTCCTCCCACACTACAAAAGCGTACAGGTTTGTAGGTTCATTGGCCTTGGTTAACAAAAAATTATAAAATTGTCCCTAGTGTGTAGGATAAGGTTCATAGCGTTCATAAGGTTCATTTATTGTCACATACACCAATTGGTGGTAGTGAAATTTCACTGGCCAGGTCAGTCATACCATTAAAAAAAAACACATTTTAACATAAACATCCATCACCGTGACTCCTACACATTCCTCACCGTGATGGATGGCGAAATAAAGTTCAAATCCTTCCCTTTTTGTTCTTCCTCGGTCGGGGGCCTCGGGGCCCCCCCCCGTTGACGGGACGGTCTTGACTCCCGTAGCCGGCAGCGTCCGGGCCCTCCGCCCTCCGCGTCGAGGCGTTCAGCTGCTGCATCGGGGGGATGTCAGCTACCCCGCGCCCGGCGATCGAACCTCGCGTCGGGGCTGGACGAACCTTCTGCGGCGTTGGAGCTCCCGACTCGGCCTCTCCCGAGACTGCGAGCCCTTGATGGTAAGTCCGCAGGCTGCGCGCGGTGGGAGCGATCCCAGGCAAGGGATAGTGTTAGTGCATAGGGTGATCGCTGGGCAGCGCGGAGACCAATTGGGCTGATTAGGACTCGGCAGGTCAGGCAGTATCTCTGGAGAACATGGATGGGTGACAGTTCTGGTCGGGACCCTTCTGCACACTTTCTTCAGACTTGCACCGCTAACCCCGACTTTGTCAAGTAAATTCTGCTGATTACTTTGAAGGCCTCGAAAGGGTCAATCCTGATTTTTTTTTTTTTTCCAGACTCACTTCAGAATTCCTGCACCCATCTATAAGGAAAATGGAAATCAAAGGTAGGTAGTGGGAATTACTGAGTGTAGAAACAAGGAACTGCAGGTGCTGGCTAATGCGCAGAAGGACACAGCGTGCTGGAGTAACGCAGAGGGTCAGGCAGCATCTCTGGAGAACATGGGTAAGTGATGTCGCGGGTTGAAAGCCTTCTTCAGACAGCTCAGGCAGCATCTCTGGAGAACAGGAATATACCTGACGGTTTGGGCCTCGTCGAGAAACCTCACCTATTCCTTTTCTCCGGAGATGCTGTCTGACCCGCTGAGTTGCTCCAGCTTTTGTGTCGATCTTTGGTTTAAACCAGCATCTGCAGTTCTTTCCTACACAACCTTCTTCGGACTTCAGACTTCAGTCCTTTGGTGGGAATATCGAAGGGGTAGGAGTCCCATAGACAGGATGGACAGAGGAAAAGAGGGAGTGAATTGTTCAACATAGGGTTGCCAACTGTCCCGTATTAGCCGGGACATCCCGTTTTTTGGGCTAAATTGGTTTGTCCCGTACGGGACCGCCCTTGTCCCCGTATTTGACTGCTACTACTCAGGTCGAGGGGACTGTCGGGTCGGAGCGCCGCGTCCGGCCCCGCCTCACCCGTCCCGACGTAGTGCAGCCCATGGAGTGCAGCAGCAGCAGCAGCAGCAGCGCCTCGCCCGTGGCCCCGTCGGTCGGCAGCCCGGCCAGCTGTTCGACCTCCGGACCTTCGCTTACTGCCGGCACCACCACTCCTCCTTGTCAAGGCTGATCATCGGTTCATGAGTTGGACGGGGCGCCGGACTTTGCGCGCGACGTCGCGCGGCCCGGGGCAAAACTCCTCAGCTGGCCCGCCGGCTGGGCTGTGCGTGCAGTCCAGCACCCGGGCCCAACTCATCATTCACCCAGCCACGGCCGAGTCGGTCAACGAATTGCCCTGGGGAATTTGTCCCGTATTTTGACCTTTTGTCCCTTATTCAGAAGTGAGAAAGTTGGCGACCCTAGTTAAGCTGTTGGGGGTGGGAGTGTTGACGAAAATGTTTAGCAAACACCAACAAAGCTCGAACAACCCAGCAAGCGTAGAAGTGGAGAAATAGTGGCTGAACCACAGACGATTCATCATTTCTTAATGCTAATTTCATCATTATGTCAACTTGTGATTAATTAAAGTACCTCACACTTCAATGGAGATGGAGCTAGGTCAGATTTTTTGTAATAGGAGACATTAGAAATTCATCTTCACAATTCAGCTCCGTTCACTAAGTGAAATAATTTTCTCTCAAATCTCTTAGGGGCGGCACGGTGGCGCAGCGGCAGAGTTGCTGCCTTACAACGAATGCAGCGCCGGAATCCCGGGTTCGATCCCGACTACGGGTGCTGTCTGCACGGAGTTTTGTACGTTCTCCCCGTGACCTGCGTGGGTTTTCTCCGAGATCTTCGGTTTCCTCCCCACACTCCAAAGACGTACGGGTTCATAATTGGCTCGGTGTAAATGTAAAAATTGTCCCTAGTGGGTGTATGATGGTGTTAGTGTGCGGGGATCGCTGGTCAGCATGGACCCGGTGGGCCGAAGGGCCTGTTTCCGTGCTGTATCACTAAACTAAACTAAACTACAGCTCCAGAGACCCGAGTTCGATCCTGACTACAGGTGCTGTCTGTCCGGAGTTTTGTACGTTCTCCCTGTGACCACGTGGGTTTTCTCCGGGTGCTCTAGGTTCCTCCCACAGTCCAAAGACGTGCAGGTTTGTAGGCTAATTGTAGTGTTAGTATGTGGGATAGTGTTAGTGCGTGGGGATCGTTGGTCGGTGCAGACTCGGTGGGCCGAACGGCCTGTTTCCGCGCTGTATCTCTAAACTAAACTAAACCGAACTTCCCATGCATAGAACTTAAATGGCCGTCAGAAGATGGTCAAAAGGTAAATAATTTATTGAGAGCTTATTGGCTTTGGAGTCACAAGGAACTGCAGATGCTGGTTTACAAAAGAAAAGCGCTGAAGTAACTCAACGGTTCAGGCAGCATCGACCTTACCTGGTTCTCACAGTACAGAAACATAAAACTATGAGAGGCATAGATGGAGAAGACATTCAGAACATTTATCCTATGCCCCAGACTGAAGAGCGTTGCTTTAAGATGAAAGGGGCAAAGATTAAAGGAGGTTTTTGGGAGAGGTTTTTCCACAGCGAGTGGTGTGTGCCTGGAACATGCTGCCAGGAGTGGTGGTGGAGGCAGATAGGATAGCGGCTTTTAGGTGGATGGATGTTTAACGAATGGTGGGATTGGGATCATGTGCAGGCCAATGAGACTGGCCTATCCTGGCCTTACGTTTGGCACAGACAGTTTAGCGGTGGAGCTGCTGCCTTACAGTTCTCACAGCGCCAGATGCCCAGGTTTGATCCTGGCTGTGGGCGTTGTCTGTACGGAGTTTGTACGTTCCCCCCGTGACCAGCGTGGGTTTTCTCCGAGAACTTCGGTTTCCTCCCACACTCCAAAGACGTACAGGTTTGCGGGTTAATTGGCTTGGTATTTATGCAAAACAATTGTGGGATAGTGTTAATGTGCGGGGATCGCAGGTCGGTGTGGACTCGGTGGGCTGAAGGGCCTGTTTCCTTGTGGTGTATCTAAACTAAACTGAACTGAAGGGCCTGTTCCTGTGTTGTACTGTTCTATGTTCTATATTTTATAATCATCTGATTTCTAAAGCACTTATAACATGAATGCAGACGTTCCCCGACTTACGTAATGACCGCTTACGGAAACTTGCATTTACCTAGCAGTTCTGGCAGTTTGTAATTTCTTCTACACTATACGATGGTGGTTGCAGAATTAGCTCAGGATACTTCCAGGTTGCAGCCCCGCGACCTGGACGCTTCTGCTACGGGGCCCACTAGAGGCGTGAAAAAGTACAAAGAACAAGTGTACGGAAGGTATGAAATGGACAAATCAAATCCAGCGATGATGGTGATCAAGAAAAGCTTTGTTGTACATTAATATCATGTCTGAAGAAGGGTCTCTGCGTACAGTTTTGGTCTCCAAATCTGAGGAAAGACGTTCTTGCCATAGAGGGAGTACAGAGAAGGTTCACCAGACTGATTCCTGGGATGGCAGGACTTTCATATGAAGAAAGACTGGATAGACTCGGCTTGTACTCGCTGGAATTTAGAAGATTGAGGGGTGATCTTATAGAGACGTACAAAATTCTTAAGGGGTTGGACAGGCTAGATGCAGGAAGATTGTTCCCGATGTTGGGGAACTCCAAGACAAGGGGTCATAGTTTAAGGATAAGGGGTATGGAGAGAAGGCAGGTACAGGATACTGAGTTGGATGATCTGCCATGATCATATTGAATGGCGGTGCAGGCTCGAAGGGCCGAATGTCCTGCTCCTGCACCTATTTTCTCTGTTTCTATGTTTCTATGTTTCTATGTCTCGACCCGAAACGTCACCACCTCCTTCTCCCCAGAGATGCTGCCTGTCCCGCTGAGTTGCTCCAGCATTTGGTTCCCGTCTCCGGTTTAAACCAGCATCTGCAGTTCCTTCCCACACGTTCGTTATGCATTGTTTGCTTTGGGTGCTTGACCTTGGCGTGTTCCTTCGAGCCACATATAAAGCGGCAGACTTCATGTAGTGCATTATTTCGATACAATGTCAGATCTGATGCAGCCCTTGACAAGATTTACATTTCTCGGTGTCAGAGGGGGTCACGTTTTGTTGATCACCATCATCTCCAGAGATTAGCGGCATCGCTACTTGATGTAGAACTCCACGTAATGCACATGACCTCAGACACTGGGGCCTGTATCTGGAGATTACACTCCAGAGCCTCTCAGGGCATTAATGTGGATCTCACCATAGATCTTATTCATACAACACCTCCATTATTTAAGGCCTCCTTTCCAAACAAGCAACAATCCCAACGAGCGAGGTCCAGAACCGGGAGTGAATCCATGAAGCCTTCTCCTTCTTTTTCATAAGATCATAAGAGAAGGCCATAAAGCATAGGAGCAGAAATTTGGCCATTCGGCCCATCGAGTCCACTCTGTCTGCCGATCGAGTCTGATCTACTTTCCCTCTCTACCCCATTCTCCTGCCTTCTCGTTATAACCTGGGCGGCGCTGTGGCGCAGCGGTAGAGTTGCTGCCTTACAGCACTTACAGTGCCGGGGACCCGGGTTCGATCCCGACCAGGGGTGCTGTCTATACGGAGTTTGCACGTTCTCCTCCTGACCCGCGTGGGTTTTCTCCAAGACCTTCGGTTTCCTCCCACACTCCCACAAGACGTGCAGGTTTGTAGGTTAATTGGCTTGGCATAAATGTAAGATTGTCCCCTTGTGTGTGTGTGTGTGTGTGTGTGTAGGGTAGTGAAAATATGCAGAGATCGCTGGCAGCACGGACTCGCTGGGCCGAAGGGCCTGTTTCCACGCTGTATCTCTAAAGTTAAACTAAACTACGCTTAACCTTACTAATCAAGAACTTAAAAACTACACTTTTGAAAAAAACACAGACTTGGCCTCCACAACCCCTCTCTGTGGCAAAGAATTCCACAGATTCACCGCCCTCTGACTAAAGAAATTCCTCCTCATCTCTACTCTAAAGCTACATCCTTTTATTCTGAGGCTGTTCCCTCTGGTCTTTGACTCTCCCACTAGTGGAAACGTCCTCTCCACATCCACTCTGTCCAGGCCTTTCACGACTCAGTTGGCTTCAGTGAGATTCCCCTCATCCTTTACAGCAGTAGCTTGGAGTCAAGGGCGTTTTTTTGAGGTGTGTGAATCTAGTTTATTTTAGAGATGCAGTGCGGAAACAGGCCTTTCGGCCTAATGAGGCAGCATCGACCAGCGATCTCCCCGCGCATTAACGCTATCCGGCACACACTAGGGACAATTTACACATACACCAAGCCAATTAACCTACAAACCTGCACGTCGTTGGAGCGTGGGAGGAAAGCAAAGATCTTGGAGAAAACCCACGCAGGTCACGGGGAGAACATGCAAACTCCATGCAGACAGCGCTGATAGTCGGGATCGAACCCGGATCTCCGTGAGGCAGAAACGCTACCACTGCGCCACCGCGCCGGTGTGTTTCTGTTTAAGCACGTGTATGTGGGTGTATATGAGTGTGTGTTTACACCCGTGCGTGTGTAGGTGTGATTGAGTGTGTGCACATGTTGGTGTGTGTGTGCACGTACGAGTTGAGTGTCTGTACACATGCGTGTATGAGCGCAGGTGTGCACATGTATGAGCATGCGTGCATGAGCATGCGCGTTTAAACAAGCCGGCACGGTGGCGCTGCGGTAGAGTTGCTGCCTCACGGCACCTGAGGCCTGGGTTTGATCCTGACCGCGGGTGCTGTCTGTACAGAGTTTGCATATTCTCCCCGTGAGCGCGTGGGTTTTCTCCGGGTGCTCTGGTTTCCTCCCACATCCAAAAGAAGTGCAGGTTTGGAGGTTAATTTGGCTTCTGTAAATTGTCCCTAGTGCGTAGGATAGAACTAGTGTGTGGGTGATCTCTGGTCGGCGCGGACTCAGGTCGGTTTCCACACTGTATCCCCAAAACTAAAAACTAATACTATAACTAAATTACTTGCACATGTAGAATAAGGGGTAAGCCATTTAGAACGAAGATGAGGAAACACTTTTTCCACACAGTGAGTTGTGAGTCTGTGGAATTCTCTGCCTCAGAGGGCGGTGGAGGCCGGTTCTCTGGATGCTTTCAAGAGAGAGCTAGATAGGGCTCTTAAAGATAGCGGAGTCAGGGGAAATGGGGAGAAGGCAGGAACGGGGTACTGATTGGGGATGATCAGCCATGATCACATTGAATGGCAGTGCCGGCTCAAAGGGCCGAATGGCCTACTCCTGCAACTATTGTCTATTGTCTACAGTTTAGTTTAGAGATACAGCAGAAAACAGGCCCTTCAGCTCACCGAGCGCATCAACCAGCAATCAACTAATCACACAAGTTCAATGTTGTTTTACTTTCTCATTCACTCGCTGCACATTTGGGGCCATTTAAAGAAATAACCTACAAACCCGCACATCCTTAGGATGTGGGAAGAGGCGGGAGAGTCTAGGACCAGAGGTCATAGCCTCAGAATTAAAGAGCGCACTTTTAGAAAGGAGGTGAGGACGAGCTTCTTTAGTCAGAGGGTGGTGAATCTGTGGAACTCATTGCCACAGAGGGCTGTGGAGGCCAAGTCAGTGGATATTTTTCAGGCAGAGATCGACTAATACTTGATTAGAATGGGTGTCGAGGGTTGTGGGGAGAAGGCAGAAAATGGGAAGGGGAGGCAGAGATCAGCCATGAGTAGCCTCGATGGGCCAAATGGCCTAAACCTGCCCCCATAACTCGTGAACTTGTGAAATCAGAGTGCCCGGAGGAAACCCACGTGGCCACAGGGGGTACGTGCAAACACCACACAAACAGCGCCCGGGGTCGGGGGGGGGGGGGGGCTGGCCGAACCTGGGTCTCTGCTGCTTAGAGGTCGGAGCTCTACCAGCTGCACCACGTTGTCACTCATATAGGCATGAATGTGACTGTATGTCCATGGGTGTGCGAGTGTATGGGCGTGTATAATAGTGCTTGTGAGTGTGGATGAACATTTTTGCATGTATGTATGCTTAATGATGATCCGAAAAAGGGTCTGGACCAGAATCATCACTCATTCCTTCTCTCCAGCGATGCTGCCCGTCCCGCTGAGTTACTCCAGCATTTTGTGTCGATCTTTGGCATAAATCAGCATCTGCAGTTCCTGCCCACACATGTGAGTTTGTGCGTCTGAGTATGTACGTGCGTGCCTTGTGCGTGAGTTCCCTTAAGTGAGTCTTCTTCTTGTCGAGTCCACAACACAAGATTGGAAGTTGTTCAGCCAGAGCTGAACGCACTTCTCAGCGTCTGCATGCAATGGCGTCTGTCTTGTCGCTTCTTGTCGCTTCTTGTGCGTGCTGGTGGAAAGATTGGTGGAAACAGGGTCCGCGACGTGAACGCTCTTTCCCTAACCCCCCTTTAGTGAGTGTGTGGGCACTTTCTTTCTCATTAATAAGTGTGTATAAATGTCCGTGCACCGTTGCTTGGCCTTCAGTCATCCTTGGACCTTGGCAACATTATTCCTGCTGAACAAAGTGTGATCTGGCTTGGTGACAGAATTCATGTCTGCCACTGATTCGGGGCTAATTTCTGCTCTGCTATAAATGTGCCTGCGAGCTCAAACCATTGAGGGATCTTAAACACATCCAGAGCAAGTCTCAGAGCATCTGTTATTCAATGTAATATTTGCCCTGGCTGATGGAAGATTCTGCTTCAATCTACTTTGTGAAAGAAGGCAATGTGACACAGTGGTCATTCTTGCTACTGAGGGAGTGCAGCGTTGGTTCATCAGGTTAATTCCCAAGATGGCGGGACTGACGAATGATGAAAGAATGGGTCGACTGGGCGTGTACCCACTGCAGTTCGCTTACCGCCACAACAGATCCACCGGTGGATGCGATCTCGCTGGCTCTCCACTCCGCTCCGGACCACCTGGACAACAAATACTCATATGTCAGGCTGTTATTTATCGATTACAGCTCGGCATTTAACACAATCATCCCCTCCAAGCTGGTGACCAAACTCTCAGAACTGGGTCTCTGCGCATCCCTCTGCAATTGGATCCTCGACTTCCTCATTCACAGACCACAGTCCCCCTGCTGTACTCACTCTATACTCATGACTGCGTAGCCGGTCACAGTGCGAACTCCATCATCAAGTTCGCTGACGACGCCACTGTTGTGGGATGTATCACTGATGGGGATGAGTCAAAGTATAGAAGAGAAATCGAGCAACTGTCCATATGGTGCCAGCACAATGACCTGGCCCTCAACACCAGCAAAACCAAGGAACTGATTGTGGACTTTGGAAGGAGTTGGATGGGGACCCACAGTCCCGTTTATATCAATGGGCTGATGGTTGAAAGGGTCAAGAGCTTCAAATTCCTGGGCGTGCACATCTGTGAAGATCTTTCCTGGTCCGAGAACACTGATGCAATTATCAAGAAAGCTCACCAGCGCCTCTACTTCCTGAGAAGATTACGGAGAGTCGGTCTGTCAAGGAGGACTCACTCTAACTTCTACAGGTGCACAGTAGAGAGCTAGCTGACCGGTTGCATCGTGGCTTGGTTTGGCAACATGAGTGCCCTGGAGAGGAAAAGGCTTCAAAAAGTAGTAAACACTGCCCAGTCCATCATCGGCTCTGACCTTCCTTCCATCGAGGGGATCTATCACAGTCGCTGCCTCAAAAAGGCTGGCAGCATCATCAAGGACCCACACCATCCTGGCCACACACTCATCTCCCCGCTACCTTCAGGTAGAAGGTACAGGAGCCTGAAGACTGCAACGACCAGGTTCAGGAATAGCTACATCCCCACAGCCATCAGGCTATTAAACCTGGCTTGGACAAAACTATGATCATTAATAACCCACTTTCTGTTATCTGTTATTTGCACTTTATCAGTTTATTTATTCATGTGTGTATGTATTTATATAATGATACATGGACACACTGATCTGTTTTGTAGTCAATGCCTACTATGTTCTGTGTGCTGAAGCAAAGCAAGAATTTAATTGTCCAATCAGGGACAAATGACAATAAACTCATTTGAACTTGAACGAAATTGGAGGGGATCTTCATAATCATAATCATACTTTATTAGCCAAGTATGTTTTGCAACATACAGGGAATTTGATTTGCCATACAGTTATATCAATCTTATAGAAACATATAAAATTCTTAAAGGATTGGACAGGCTAGACGCAGGAAAAATGCTCCCGATTTTGGGGGAGTCCAGAACCAATGGTGACAGTTTAGGAATATGGGGTAGACCATTTAGGACTGAGATGAGGAAAAACGCAGACAGTTGTGAATCTGTGGAATTCACTGCCACAGAAGGCAGTGGAGGCCTATTCACTGGATGTTTTCAAGAGAGTTAGGTTTAAGGGCCTGCCCCACTTGGGCGACCTAATCCGCGAGTTCTGGCGAGTTTGCACTCGACTCATACTCGCAGCATGGTTGACACGAGGTGGTAGGAGGTCTTCGTAACGCTCCTTCATGCTCGAGAGTGGTCCCCGCGTACTCGAGGCCTCAGTTGGATCACGGCGGTTTTTTCAATATGTTAAAAAATGCTCGCGAGTATAAAAAGGTCGCCATGGAAAAAATCAATATTTTTTTTGCTCGTAGGTTTAGTCGTAGTAGGTCGTAGTAGGTTGGCATGTTAGTCGTAGGTAATCGAGGGTATTCGAAGGTAGTCATTGGTAGTCTTTATCATAATCGAAGGGAGGTCGAAGGAGATCGAAGGAGATCGTCTTCGCTCTCCGTTATTCGGTGTCCAATTTTCCCGAAGTTATTCGTAGCTAGTCGAATCTGGTCTTCTACATAGTCGAAGGAGATCTTCAACATGTCATTTTTTCAAACTCTTCTAAATTCGCCAAGTGGGACAGCCCCTTAAGCCTTTTGGGCTAAGGGAATCGAGGGATATGGGAGAGCAGGAACTGGGTACTGATTTTGGATGATCAGCCATGATCATATTGAATATGCGGTTCTGGCTCGAAGGGCCGAATGGCCTACTCCTGCTCTTATTATCTATGTTTCTATGGTCATATAGTTTCCTGCTATCGTTACCAGCCGGAAGCAAAAGTATTGGAAAACAAACTCGTTAACCAGACACCGCATTAAAGGTAGACACAAAATGCCGGAGTAACTCAGCAGAACGGGCAGCATCTCTGGAGAGAAGGAATGGGTAACGTTTTGGGTCGAGAACCTTCTTCAGACTGAGAGTCAGTGGAGTGGGAGACACAGCGATAAGGAAGGGTAAGGTGTGAAAAAGAGACATCAAAAGAGGTGAAGGAAAATGAAGAATAGATCACAGTTAGCTCAGAGAAGATGGCAACAAAACAAACAGAGATAAAATGTAGTCATGGTGAGTCAGATTGGTCGGAGAACTGGGAAGGAGGAGGGACGGAGAGAGAGGGAAAGCAAGCGTTAAATAATTAAGGGATAAGGGTTAACAGGGTTAAAAGGATTAAAGAGTCAAGAGTATTTTATTGTCAAATATTCCAAAACGGAACAATGAAATTGTCCCTGGTCCTCACCTTTCACCCCATCAGCCGTCACATACAGGACATAATGTTCTGACATTTTCACCACCTGCAACGGGATCCCACTACTGGCCACATCTTCCCATCTCCACCCCTTTCTGCTTTCCCCAGAGACCGTTCCCTCCGCAACTCCCTGGTCAACTCGTCCCTTCCCACAACACCTGTCCCTATACCTCCCCCCCCCTCCCCCCCCCCCCCCTCCCCCCGACTCTCATCCTGGGACCCCGACAGTCCTTTCAGGTCAGGCAGAAGTTCGCTTGCACCTCCTCCAACCTCATCTGCTGTATCCGTTGTTCAAGA
Source organism: Okamejei kenojei (assembly GCA_035221665.1). Classification (NCBI taxonomy): domain Eukaryota; kingdom Metazoa; phylum Chordata; class Chondrichthyes; order Rajiformes; family Rajidae; genus Okamejei; species Okamejei kenojei. Next base: position 11,213,767 of record CM069139.1, read on the forward strand.
TGTGGACTCCTATATAATCGGTGAGGCCAAGCGCAGGCTCGGCGATCGTTTCGCTGAACACTTCCGCTCCGACCGCCTAAACCTACCTGATCTCCTGGTTGCTAAACACTTTAACCCCCCCTCCCATTCCCACACTGACCTTTCTGTCCTGGGTGTCCTCCACTGTCAGAGTGAGGCCACACACAAATTGGAGGAACAGCCCCTCATATTTTGCGTGGGCAGCTTTACACCCCAGCGGTATGACTATTGACCTGTAATTTACTTGAAACTCTTGTATTCCCTCTCTCTCCATCCCTCCCCCCACTCTAGCCGTCCTGCTGGTTTCGCCTATTCCACAGCCAACAATGGACCATTGTGGGCTCCACCTTTCTTGAAATCATGGGCGAACGGCTCTGATTTGATTCAATGTTGATCACATTGAATGGCGGTGCGGGCTCGAAGGCCCGATTGGCCAACTCCTGCACCTATTGTCTATTGTCTATTGTCAGTAAAAAGACTATACGTGAATACAATTAAGCCGTCCGTAGTGTACAGATACGGGATGAAGGGAATAACGTTTACTACAAGATAAAGTCTAGTAAAGTCCAATTAAAGATAGTTTAAGATCTCCAGTCAGGTAGATGCGAGGTCAGGACCGCACCTTAGTTGTTGGCAGGATGGTTCAGTTGCCTGATAACAGCTGGGAAGAAACTGTCCCCGAATCTGGAGGTGTGCGTTTTCACACTGCTGTACCTCTTGCCTGACTGGAGAGGGGAGAGGACGGAGTGACCGGGGCGAGACTGGTCCTTGATGATGCTGCCGGCCTTGCCGAGGCAGCTCGAGGTGTAAATGGAGGCGATGGAAGGGAGGTTGGTTTGTGTGCGATGGGTCTGGGCTACGTCCACAATTCTCTGCAATTTCTTGCGGTCTTGGATGGAGCTGTTCCCAAACCGTGCTGTGATGCATCCCGATAGGATGCTGCCTGTCCTACTTGGCCGCCATTTGCGCCTCATTTACGCGTCATATGTAAAATAGGTCGATGCGATGTGATGCACGGGTAGCGTGTGGGTAGCGCGGGACTGGCGCACGGGGAGGCATGGAGGAGTGTGGAGTTGCGCGCGGCGCTCCAGGAATTTGTCCCGTACGAAATCCTTGTGCGTGAGGTATCGCATACGCACGCTGACGCATTGGGTACGCACGCTGACGCATTGGCGTCACACGCTGGCGTCCCGACGTCTCACGTGTATCGCGTGGTGACGCAAGGTTGCGTCACTGTGCGTAACCACGCACCACCGTGCGCCGCAGGGTATTCCAATGACGCGCAGCAGATGGCATGATGACGCGTGATTTACGCGCGATGTCGCGCGTAACCTATTTTACATATGACGCGTAAAAGAGGCGCAAACGACGGCCAAGTGGGACAGGCCCTTAAGGCGCGTGTGTAGAAGTCGCTGAGAGTTGCTAGTGACAGGCCGAAGTTATTTGAGCCTTCTAAGGAAATCAAGGCATCAGCTGCCCGCTCCATCCGCCACCAACAACCCCTCCCCACCCCGATTCCTTCAGCTTTCTGGTACATTCTCTGTCGCAACGACTGTTTAAATCGGTATAAACTCCATAATCCCTCCATCTTTGATGCAGTAATATTTTCAATTAGGTTGAATACATTCCAAACAACTTTAGGGAAAAAAACACTCCCTGTGTAATGAAATTACAACACACTTACAGTGATGTTCGGGAGTGATTATATTGCATTGAACAATGATGTATATCCCACAAATCAATAGAAACCACTATCTTGCGTGGCAAAGCATTTAATCTTTGCAAGTTTACTATCTGAATCCCTTAATTGCAGCACATAAGAGATTAATTCTCATTCAGAGAGGATAAGCGACCATAGGCTTTACTTCAGAATGCGTAGGAAGGAACTGCAGATGCCGGTTTAAACCGAAGATAGACATAAAAGGCTGGAGTAACTCAGCGGGGTGGGAGAGAGGGAATGGGTGGCAATAGACAGCAGACAGTGTGCAGGAGTAGGCCATTCGGCCCTTCGAGCCAGCACCGCCATTCAATGTGATCATGGCTGATCGTCCCCAATCAGTACCCCGTTCCTGCCTTCTCCCCATATCCCCTGACTCCGCTATCTTTAAGAGCCCTATCTAGCTCTCTCTTGAAAGTATCCAGAGAACCGGCCTCCACCGCCCTCCGAGGCAGAGAATGCCACGGACTCACCACTCTCTGTGTGATCCTTCTTCAGTCTGAAGAAGGGTCCCGACCCGAAACGTCACCCATTCCTTCTCTCCAGAGATGCTGCCACTCCAGCTTTTTGTGTCTTTACTTCAGAATGGTTTGGTACTATCAATCCCAGAACCATTTCTCGTCAATCTTGCTCTGAACCAAGTCTTGGAGATGGCCCTTCAGCCCACTGTCCATGCTGACCAGCAATTTAATAGTAAGATTAAACAAGAACTTACCAGTTCGAAGTTTGATCGTTATTTTATGAGGAGTTACGATGAGGGATTACGTGAAGAACCCGCCTCACGCTGGCAACGGCATACTTCAAAGCAGCGGCATGAAAAACACAGAACACCAAAAGCCGGAGTAACATAGTAAGGCTCATAAAAGACTTAGAACTACCATTTGATCATTTATTTTATGAGGGTGGGAGTGGAGGGCACGTAATCCCTCATCGTAACTCCTCATAAAATAACGATCAAACTTCGAACTGGTAAGTTCTTGTTTAATCTTACTATTTTACTTCGGAGTCACGTGAGTGACTACGTGAAGATTTTAAAGCTTTCTGTGTTTTTTATGTCGTAGAATCAATCCGTACGACAGTCCGGCTAAGTAAACACATACATGAGAAACCAGACTAATGTTAGATCATTTCACAATTAACTTTTTAATGATTTAAAGACCATATAATAACCCTCCTTATATCTGAGGGAAATGATTACAAGTGATAAAAGATAGAAGTGACTACACCATTGATTATAGCAATTAATAGTAAACAAAGCAGGTGATTATAGTGCTCCCAACACCGCGTGTCCAAAGCTTGTCATAGTGTGAACAGGTTTATTGTAGAACTTTGAAAAAGTTTCTTCTTTACTCCACCCTGCGACTTTTAAAATATGCTCGAGAGGTACGTCCCGCCCCTTCGCCGCGGACGTAGCTGCCGCCCTGGTGGAGTGAGATTTGAACACATCAGTGTCTACTCCCGCTAAAAACCAACACCTGTTTCAACCATTTTGAGATAGTTTGAACTGAAGCTTTTGTGTGTGGTTTTTTGTGCGTAACCATTAACGCTTTTTCATTTCCTCGAAGGTGTCAGTAACTTTAAATATATTCGTTCAAATGTTTAACCACACACAAAGTAGGATCAATATGATAAGCTTGAAAGGTTACCTTTGTTCCAGATCTCCCTGGTCTGCTTTGTTTGATCAACTCGTAAACATAGAACACAACATTATCTGTAGTCACATGCATACAGTCTAAACGCAACATTTGTAAAGTTTGCACTCTTTGAGCTGAGACCAGTGACATTAACATGACTAATTTCAATGTCAATCTTTCCAATGTCAACCCTTCAATTGGAGTCCATTGTCTAAGTAGCGTAAGTACAATGCTCACATCCCAAATCTCTGTGTATCTTGGTTTGGGTGGATTAATATTAAAGATTCCTTTCATGAATCTAGATATTAATGGATGCGACCCAATTGATCTCTGATCAGTCATAAGTCCTAAATAGGACGACAAGGCACTGCGTGCAGTGTTAATGGCACTGTAACTTAAATGTTGCTCAAAATGCAAATTGGCAAGGAATTCCAAAACATTTGCAATATTTACAGTATCATAAGAAATATTTGACTGTGTGCAAAAGTCTTCCCATTTCTTAATATGTGTCATATATTGCTTTTGTGTGCTATTGCGCCATGATGCAACCATAACTTCCATAGTTTTGTCCGACAATCCCAGCTCCTGTAGTGGTCTGGTCAAAACCTGCAGATTAATAAATTCATATATGCATACAATGGGTAAATTTCTTTAGTTACCGGATTAGTCAAGATATCACTACAGTTAGGAATCGACATATATGGTTCTTTAATCATATTCAGCATTACTGGGAACCAAGGTTGAGTTGGCCAGTTTGGAACTACCAACAATCCAGAAGCAGAATCTTGTTCTATCTTCTTCAGGCATCTCTGAATCAAAGCAAATGGTGGAAAAGCATAAAAGAACATCTTTCCCCAGTGTAATGAAAAAGCATCTACTGCTACTGCATCTGGATCGTGTTCCCAAGACACATAAGTAGGCAATTGATGATTAAGCCTAGATGCAAACAAATCTATTTCTGGCAACCCAAATTGGTTTACAATATTCTTAAATATTGCTGGCTTAAGCATCCATTCCGTATTATCTTTAAAAATCCTGGACCTTTCATCTGCTACCACATTGTCCTTACCCGGAATGTAGCTTGCTGAAATCCATATTTGGCGACCAATACACCATTGCCATATCTCATTGACCAGACAATCACATGATACTGATCTAACTCCCCCCATGTGATTAATGTATGCAACAGCCGTTTTATTGTCTAACTGTATTAACACATGTAGACCTTGTTTAGCACAACAATATGCTTTAAGTCCATAAAAAGCACCCAATAACTCCAAATAGTTAATACCATAAACTTGAAGAAATGCTTCTTCTTGAGCTTTCCATCTACCTCCACAACTGGAGGACGAATCTGTAGCCCCCCATCCGAGAGCACTAGCATCTGTTTGTAAAACCATTTCAGGTTGTTTAATCATGATATTCTTAGCAGCTTGTGGGACATTTTCAACCCACCATTGTAATTCCAACACGGCTTCTTTTGTTAATTGCATAGGCCTGTCAAAGTGACCTGCCTTCTCTTTAAGAGCCCTTATTTTGTCCCTTTGAAGACTTTGATAATGTAATGGACCAAATTCCACTGCCGGAAATGCTGCTACCCAGTTTCCCAATGGTTTTCGCCACTTCTCGGATGGAGGGATAAGGTTTGTGAATGAGGTAATTACAAGTCATCAAGATATCATTGGCCTTCTCTGTTGGCAAAGTAACTAACATAGTCACTGAGTTAATGACAAACCCCAAAAAGTTAATTGTTTGTGCTGGCTGCAGCTGGGACTTAATTGGATGAATCAAAAACCCTAGCTTTTCAAACAAAGCTTTAGTAACTGAAACTGAGTGCTCAGCTGACTCTTGAGTATCATTAATGATCAGAATATCATCCAGATAAGCCATAACAATGTGTTTCTGTGCTCTTAATTGGGCTAAAACTGGTTTCAAACAGTTTTGTAAAGAGTCTAGGAGCCGAACTCAATCCATTTGGTAAAGCTTTAAACTGCCATAATTGTCCCAGCCAATTAAATTTTAAATACCTCCTGAAGAATTGATGAATTGCTACAGAATAATAGGCATCCTTCAAATCAATCTTAGCCATATAACACCCTGCTGAGATAAGATATTTTGCAGTACTGAATGTCTCCATCTTAAAATGTTTGTATTCTACAAACTTATTTAGATCTGTAAGGTCCAGAATAATTCTGCAACCACCATCTTTTTTTATCTCTTCGAAATATATTAGAGACAAATTGATGCTTATGTTCATAAGTCTTTTCAATTACGCCTTTTCCAGATAATTTGTCAATTTCCACATTAATCTCCATTCTTTCCTCTGCAGAAAACACATAAGCATAAGCAGGTCTATTCTGTACAGGAGGATTAAACCCCTTCTTTAAAAATAATAATGGCTCCCAAAACTGCTTGTAATACATATCGATCAGAAGTAATGTTAAGCCAGGCATTATAAAATTTTTGCAATCTCCCTCCAACTGGAGAGTCATCCACAGTTTCTTTAAGTATATAAAGTCTTTAATACCTCTCCGTATGAGCGTGGTGGTCTCCTTCTTCCCGAATACAGGAAGCACTCGCCTGCACAGCACGATAGTATTTTCGTGACAAACTTCTGCTTCTATAACGAAAATCGAAACCCCTTCGGGTCGAAAAAAAACCCTTCTTTGTCCAAAGACAAAAGGTTTAACATTGCTAAAATATTTAGCTTCTTCATCCAACTCTTTCAGCTGTTTCGGCAAATTTTCTCCAAAACAAATACCCAGAGCTTGAACACCACTTTCTTGACACAGGCTTGCAAACCTAGGTGAAATATGGCCGAATCGCCATTTTCCCTCATACAATTAATTTCATAGAATGAATTACACAATAAGCCCAAAGTATCCTTTTGAATCTTTTCCATTTCCAGATTCTCCATTTGCCTGCCATAGGCCGTAATGGCAGCAGAAATTAATTTGAGCACCTTTTGAAACTTCACTTCTTGGGCTCTCATACTTGGAGTCATAGACGTCCATATCATCGGATTCACCGTAGGCACTTCCAATGAGGCACAATTTTACTTGGAGCTTTATATAATTCTGATGTTTCATTCATCACAGAATTGTGAAGTTGGTGAGATACCATATAATTTATGTTTGCAGCTAGGTTTTCTTCCATAGCCTCACCACTTCCTTCAGGTATAGCAAAATCTTGTGCTATCCCAGGCACATTAGGCCTTTTCTTTTACCTTGTGGTGTGCTTTCAAAAGCCATATAGCCACCAGCAGGGTCTGCCTTCTGCAGCCCTAAATCAATTGGGATATCATCCCATGAGACTTCTTCCAGCCCAAATCCTGGGTCCGGAGTATCATATTCCAACTTGGCCCACAGCCATATTCATCATATTCAAACCCCTCAGGGTTTTTTTGGGATTCATCTGGGTACTCTGACCCTTGTCTCATTATTGTTTGGAGAACTTTCTCCATATGCTCCATTTTTAGCCACATAGTTTTATTGTCTGGAGGTCTTTCAGTATCAGAGTCATCAGAAACCACGGGCCTCTCAGATTTCTTTTTGCATTTTTTAGGAACATTTTCCTCCGTGGTTATTATTTCTGGAGAATCTGGAAACTCACTATCGGTAAATCGGCGGCCAACGGTATCGGAACCGGGTCCGCACTAACTTCGCGTCCCGTATTTTTACTTTCACCCCGGGAAAGATCTTTTTACCCGCGAAAGCTTCTTTCCCGATTTCTCCATTTTCTTTAATAATCAGTGCTCAATCAGCACGTTAACGTGGCTCTAAATTTTACTTTTGGTTTCGTTTGCTGGAGCCACCCAGCGTAACCTAAAAAACGCCCCGGTCTAACTGCACTTACCTGCGGGCCGTTCCGACCGCTGCCGAGGAGCTGCTCCTTACTGCAGCTCCTCCTTCCGCGTCAGCGTTGACGTCATGCCGTTGCCAGCGTGAGGCGGGTTCTTCACGTAGTCACTCACGTGACTCCGAAGTAAAATTAATCCTACATTAATTTTCATAAAATCCTCCCTGCTCTCTTATCATCTCCCTTCACACTTTGCCACTCGTCTACACACTTGAGGCAATTCCCCGTGGACAAGTGATCCGGCAACTTGCACACCTTGGGGATATCTAGTTTATTTATTCAGTTCAGTTTATTGTCACGTGTACGGAGGTACAGTGAAAAGCTTTTGTTGCGCGCTAACCAGTCAGCAGAAAGACAATACATGATAACAATCGAGCCGTCCGCAATGTACAGATACATGATAAAGGGAGTTACGTTTAGATCAGGGAATAACATTAAGAAGTGTAGTACGGAACTGCAAATGCTGGTTTGTGCTGAAGATATACCCAAAATGCTGGAGTAACTCAGCGGGACAGGCAGCATCTTTGGAGAGAAGGAACGGGGGATAGTCTCGACTCGAAACGTCACCCATTCCTTCTCTCTAGAGATGCTGCCTGTCCCGCTGAGTTACTCCAGAATTGTGTGTCTAATAACATTTAGATAATGAGGGGTGAGGGGTGGGGATACTGACCATTCTAACACTGGGCTCAATGTGACAGCCACTGTAAATGGGTATGTGTCCCACTGCACGAGGTAATTCAAGAGTTCTCCCGAGTTTTCCCCTGATTCGAACTCGGAGAATTACGGTAATGGCCGCTCGTGGGTACTCGGGGCTCTCGCGGACATTTTTCACAGTGTTGAAAAATCTTCACGAGCTTACCGGGTTTCCCGAGTACCTGCCGTTGGCGTTACGAGCCGGTACGAGACATCCGCGATCTCCGACGTACCCGCCACGTACATTCTACGTACTTACCACGAGTTTGATTTTTTCTTAAAACCCGGGAGAGCTCTGGAATTACCTCGTACAGTGGGACAGCCCCTTAAAACACTTCAAAGTACTTCACTCGATGGCGATCCTGGGGTTCGTGAATATCGATATTGAATTTAGTTTGGTTTCGTTACGTTTAAAGCACAGCGCAGAAACAGGCCCTTCGGCCCACCGAGTGCATGCCGACCAGCGATCCCTGCACACTGGCACCATCTCACACTCACACCAGGGACAATCGTACAATTACACCAAGCCCAATTAACCTACAAACCCGTACATCTTTGGAGTGTGGGAGGAAACTGGCGATCCCGGAGAAAACCCGCGGGGAGAACGTGCAAACTCCGTACAGTCAGCGTCCGCAGTCGCGTAGGATTGAACCCGGGCCTCTCTGGCCCGGTAAGGCAGCAACTCTACCGCTGCGCCACTGTGGCGCCCTGATTACCCCTCTTTTAAAACGTACAAAAAATTATAGAGAGAATCTGGTTCACAGTAGGGACATTTCTAATGTGTTGAGAGTGTGAAGGGAAGGGAGCCAGAGGATAAATTAATATTGCAGATAAACAGAAATTAAACGATGCCAGTGTCTATGTAATGCTGTTGTAGTCATCAGCTTATGTGCCACCTGCCACATATTATAGTCGAGGAGTGAGGAAACATCTTGAGTTGTAATAAAACACATGGTCTCGTTATGGTCGCATGTACAGACGAAACAGCAAAAACGAAAGAGACGGGGCCACGAGCAGCAAAGTCGCAGGGGTAGGTGGGAGAAAGTGAGGTGAAAATTCAATCAATGGATCCCATGCAAACAATACGGTGACTCGAGAAGAGAAGACGTTGGAAAGCCTTTAGTTTAGTTTGGAGATCCGGCGTGGAAACAGGCCCTCCGGCCCACCGTGTCTGCGCTGACCATCGATCCCCACACACTAACACTTTGATATTTATACCAAGCTAATTAACCTGCAAACCTGTACGTCTTTGGAGTGCGGAGGAAACCGAAGATCTCGGAGAAATCCCAGGCAGGTCACGGGAAGAACGTGCAAACTCCGTACAGACAGCACCCGTAGTCGGGATCGAACCTGGGTCTCTGACGCTGTGAGGCAGTAACTCTACCGCTGCGCCACCGTGCCGCCCACTGTACCTTGGTACATGTGATGATAATAATAATAATAATAATATTAATCAGGGGAGGGAATGGAGGCGCAGCGGTTGAGTTACTGCCTTACAGCGCTAAAGTACTGGTTTCGATTCTGACTATCAATGCTGTCTGTGTGGTGTTTGCATGTTCTCCCTGTGACCTGCGTGGGTCTCCAGTTTCCTCCCACACTCCAAAGACGAACAGGTTTGTAAGCTAATTGAGTTGAATAATTGTGAAAAAGTGTCCCTAGTGTGTGTAGAATAGGGTTAGTGTGCGGGGATCGCTGGTCGGCGCGGACTTGGTGGGCCAAAGGGCCTGTTTCCGTGCATTAACCCTAACCCTAACCCTAACCCTAACCCTAACCCTAACCGTGCTGCATCTCAGAACTAGACTAAACTAATAAATCTAAAGGTTAATCCCTAGTCTCCCCAATCTCTCCTCATGTGGTAACCCCATTATCCCTGGAATCTCTGGGACCATGTGCTATCCACAATGATGTCCGAATCCAGCCTGCAGTGTGAAAGGCTTGGATAGAGTGGACGAGGAGAGGATGGTTCCACCAATGGGAGAGTCTAGGACCAGAGGTCATGGCCTCAGCATTAAAAGACGTTCCTTTCGGAAGGAGATTTCACACAGAGAGTTGTGAGTCTGTGGAATTCTCTGCCTCAGAGGGCGGTGGAGGCCGGTTCTCTGGATTATTTCAAGAGAGAGTTAGATAGGGCTATTAAAGATAGCGGAGTCAGGGGATATGGGGAGAGGGCAGGAACGGGGAACTGATTGAGGATGATCAGCCATGATCACATTGAATGGCGGTGCTGGCTCGAAGGGCCAAATCGCCTGCTCCTGCACCTATTGTCTATTCTCTACTGTCTATTGAGATGAAGAAGAATTTCTTTCGTCAGAGGGTGATGAATCTGAGGAATTCATTCATTTAGTTTAGTTTGGAGATTGTGCAGACAGCACCCGTAGTCGGGATCGAACCTGGGTCTCCGGCGTTGCAAGCGCTGTAAGCCTACAGAGATAGATGGTTTCTTGATTAGTATATGTGTCAGGGGTCATGGGGAGAAGGCAGGAGAATGGGGTTGAGAGGGAGAGATAGATCAGCCACGATTAAAGGGCGGAGTTGACTTGATGGGCCGAATGGCCTAATTCTGCTCCTATCACGTATGAACTTATGAAGGTCTCTCATATTCCAGTGTTGTGTTCCAGTTCATCCGGATAAAGCCATTGCATTTGATTGTGAATATCCACCTTTTCTCTCACAGTTGTTATGCTCTGCTCGAGCCATCAGCTTGGCACACACATGGCAGGAAGTTGGCTATGCTTATCATCCAGAGGACTAGCGTGAAGATCCAGAGACGAGAGTTCAAGTCCCACTGCGGCAGCTGTGAAATTTAAATTCAGTTAATGGAATAAACTGGAATTGGTTTAAAAAAACTGTGTGACTGATGCTATTTGTGAAATTACTGCATCGTTCCAAATCCTACCCGCTAACTTTAGAGTTCAGTTTAGTTTATTGTCACGTGTACCACGCGTGTGTGTAGAGTAGAGTCCATGTGTACAGTGAAAAGCTTTTATTGCATGCTGACATATGATGAGCATTTGACGGCGCTGGGCCTGTACTCGCTGGAGTCTAGACGAATGGTTGGGGACCTCATTGAAACGTACAGGATAGCGAAAAGCTTAGATCGAGTGGATGTGGAGAGAATGTTTCCACTCCTGTGAGCGTCTAGGACTAGAGGTCACAGCCTGAGAATTAAAGGACTTTTTTTAGGAAGGAGACGAGGAGGAACTTCTTTAGTATGAGCGTGGTGAATCTGTGGAATTCATTGCCACAGAAGGCTGTGGAGGACAAGTCGGTGGATATTTTTAAGGCAGAGATAGATAGATTCTTGATTAGTACGGGTGTCAGCGGTTATGGGGGAGAAGGCAGGAGAATGGGGTTAGGAGGGAGAGATAGATCAGGCATGATTGAATAGAGGAGTAGACTTGATGGGCCCAATGGCCTAATTCTGCTATCACTTATGACCTTATGATCTAACCAGTCAATAAATGATTACAATCGAGCCATACACAGCGTATGGATACATGATAAGGGAATAACGTTTAATGCAAGGTAAAGGCAGTAAAGTCTGATCAAGGATAGTCCCAGGGTCCCCGATGTACCTTGTACCTTTTATACTGGGCAATGTTTACATTTATCAAGCCAATTAATCAAGCCAATTAACCTACTACCCTGTACGTCTTTGGAATGTGGGATGAAAACCGAAGATCTCGGAGAAAAACCCACGCAGGTCGCAGGGAGAACGTACAAATTCTGCGCAGACAGCACCCGTAGTCGGGATCGAACCCGGGTCTCCGGTGTTGCGTTTTGCTGTGAGGCAGCAACTCTACCGCTACCGCTGCGCCACCGTGCCTGCGGTAGACGGGAGCTCGGGACCGCTGTCTGGTTCATTTACTTGGGGGGGAGAGGTATCGTGCAGATTTCTTCCCCACTTTGGCCTGGGTTCTTACCCGTTTCTTTTGCCCTTGCTCTCCCCTGCAAACACAGTTGATACAACGCCAGTCCTGCAACCTGCTCATTCACATCCATCCAGGGACTCCAGCTGGTTCCAACTGAATCATCCCACCCCAACCAGAGAGCAGTGCTGAAATACTTTGGTGACCCTCTGACTATCCGTGATCAGACTTTGCCGGCTTTACCTTGCACTAAACGTTATTCCCTTATCATGTATCTACACTGTAAATGGATCGATTCTAATCGTGTATTGTCTTCCCGCTGACTGGTTAGCACGCAACAAAAGATTTTCCCTGGACCTCGGTGTACGTGACAATAAACTCAACTGAACTGAAACTGCCTCAAGGATATGTGCTGAGATATTGCTGATGTATATTAAAGATTTAGATGAGAACGTACAAAGCATGGTTAGTAAGTTTGCAGATGATACTAAAGTAGGTGGTATCGTAGACAGTGGAGACAGTTATCAAAAATTACAGCAGGATATTGATCAGCTGGGCAAGTGGGCTGAAGAATGGCAAATGGAGTTTAATGGGATAAGGTTGCATTATGGGAAGTCTCGTTTAGAGATTTTAGTTTAGTTTAGAGATACAGCAGGGAAACAGGTCCTTTGGCCCACCGGGTCCGTGCCGACCAGCGATCCCCGCACATTAGCACTATCCTACACCACTAGGGATAATTTTTACATTTACCAATGCCAATTTCACCTGCAAACCCGTACGTCTTTGGAGTGTGGGAGGAAACCGAAGATCTCGGAGTTAAACCCACGCAGGTCACGGGGAGAGCGTACAAACTCCGCACAGACGAGCACCCGTTTTCGGGATCGAACCCCTTCGGGGTCTCCGGCGCTGCATTTAGCGGTGAGGCATCAACTCTACCGTGACCCAGTCAAACCAGGGTGGGACCTTCACAGTGAATGGTCTGCCTCTGGGGATCATTGGAGAGCAGAGGGATCTAGGAGTGCAGGTATACAGACCCCCTGAAAACCCATCACAGGCAGAGAGGAGGGTGGTTCAAAAAAACAGCTTTTGGCACGTTGGCTTTTATCGGTCAGGGTATTGCGTCTAACATTTGTCGTACATTCTGTTGTAACAGACTTTGGTGAGGCCACATTTGGAGTACTGTGTCCAGTTTTGGACACGCTGCTCCAGAATGGATGTCACGAAGCTGGAAAGAGAGCGTCGAAGGTTTACGAGGATGTTGCCAGGACCCAGAGGCCTGAGCTATCGGGAGAGGTTGGGCAGGAGAGGACTTTATTCCTTGGAGCACAGGAGGCTGAGGAGTGATCTTCCAGAGGTGTATAAAATCATGAATGGGGCATTGATTGGCTGAATGCACACTGTCTTTTACCCAGGGCAATGGAATCAAGAACCTGACGGGGCAACGTTTCACTCGGAGGGAGGTAGATAGATGGAGTGAGATGCCGGAGGGGGCAGTTGACGTAGGTACAATAATAGTATTTAAAAGACATTTACTCATGGTAGAATAGCATAATTTAAATGACACTTGGACGGGCACAAGGATAGGAAAGGTTTAGAGCAATGTGGGCCGAAAGTGGGCAAAAGGGACATGCAGATGGGGCCTCTTGGTTGGTATAGGCAAGTTGGGCAAAGGGGCTGTTTCTGTGATGTGTGTGACTTGAGGAAAACTTGGTCCAAAAGTGTTCTCCACACCCATAGCAAAACAAGGGGCTACCCCCCCAGAAAATAGCAACAGAAATTGCTCATTTGTACCCAGTCAGCTACCATCGCGACTATGCCAGTCTCCACATAGCATCGAGGAATGGGTATTCAACGCTGCCCGGCCCGACTTCACACGTCAATAGACAATAGGTGCAGGAGTAGGCCATTTGGCCCTTCGAGCCAGCACTGCCATTCAATGTGATCATGGCTGATCATTCCCAATCAGTACCCCGTTTCTGCCTTCTCCCCATATCCCCTGACTCCCCTATCTTTAAGAGCACTATCTAATTCTCTCATGAAAGCATCCAGAGAACCGGCCTCCACCGCCCTCTGAGGCAGAGAATTCCACTCTCTGGGTGAAAAAGTTTGTCCTCATCTCCGTTCTAAATGGCCTACCCTTTATTCTTAAACTGTTGCCCCTGGTTCTGGACTACCCCAACATCGGGAACATGTTTCCTGCCTCTGGTGTGTCCAATCCTCTGATAATTTTATATGTTTCAATAAGATATCCTCTCATCCTTCGAAATTCCAGTGCGTACAAGCCGAGTCGCTCCATTCTTTCAACATATGACTGACCCGCCATCCCGGGAATTAACCTGGTGAACTTACGCTGCACTCCCTCAATAGCAAGAATGTCCTTTCTCAGATTTGGAGACCAAAACTGCACACACATCCATTGAATCGATTTAAAAAAAAATGTACAATGTCTCGAAAAAATCTGAAATAAAATGAAATGAACCGCAAGGTTTGTGGAGGTACTGAGAGGTTAATCTGTTTGACTCACAAGGCGGGAGCAGAACAAATAATTTATAAATGTACGATTCTCAAAACCAGTCATATAAAAAACAATTTCACACTGTGGCAGCTGGCTGAAAGACCATTAATAATGTAGATATTTGAAATATTCTCGATGTGCTCGCGGCCTCTCATACACTGTGTGTGTGTGAGTGAGCATGCATGTGAGTCTGTGCGTGAGTGACAATAGACAATAGACAATAGGTGCAGGAGTAGGCCATTTGGCCCTTCGAGCCAGCACTGCCATTCAATGTGACCATGGCTGATCATCCCCAATCAGTACCCCGTTCCTGCCTTCTCCCCATATCCCCTGACTCCGCTATTTTTAAGAGCCCTATCTAGCTCTCTCTTGAAAGCATCCAGAGAACCTGCCTCCACCGCCCTCTGAGGCAGAGAATTCCACAGATTCACAACTCTCTGGGTGAAAAAGTTTTTCCTCATCTCCGTTCTAAATGGCCTACCCTTTATTCTTAAACTGTGGCCCCTGGTTCTGGACTCCCCCAACATCGGGAACATGTTTCCTGCCTCTAGTGTGTCCAAGCCCTTAGCAATCTTCTATGTTTCAATGAGATCCCCTCTCATCCTTCTAAACTCCAGAGTGTACAAGCCCAGCCGCTCCATTCTCTCAGCATATGACAGTCCCGCCATCCTGGGAATTAACCTTGTAAACCTGCACTCCCACAATAGCACGAATGTCCTTCCTCAAATTAGGGGACCAAAACTGCACACAATACTCCAGGTGTGGTCTCACTAGGGCTCTGTACAACTGCAGAAGGACCTCTTTGCTCCTATATTCGATTCCTCTTGTTATAAAGGCCAACATGCCATTCGCTTTCTTCACTGCCTGCTGTACCTGCATGCCTACTTTCACAGACTGATGAACAAGGACCCCCAGACCCCGTTGTACTTGTTTTCTGCATGTGTGTGTGTGCGCATATATCTGAGTGAGTACACACAAAATGCTGAAGTAACTCAGCGGGACAGGCAGCATCTCTGGAGAGAAGGAATGGGTGGCGTTTCGAATCATATTCCAAAATCTGACCTAAACACATGTAAAGAAACATTCAACGGTGCTCAGACATGTCACGCAGGCATCAGGATTCGGAGAGATAGAGTTCAAGATGTGAACTCGTACATCGGTTGGACCAAAACATAGACTGGGCGATCGTTTTGCTGAACACCTTCTCTCAGTCCGCCTGCACCTACCCGATCTCTCGGTTGCTCAACACTTTAATTCCCCTTCCCATTCCCACACTGACCTTTCTGTCCTGGACCTCCTCCATTGTGAGAGTGAGTCCAAACGCAAATTGGAGGAACAGCACCTCATATTTCGCTTGGACAGCTTTACACCCCAGAGGTATGAACATTGACTTCACTAACATCAAGTGACCCTTGCATTCCCTTTCTCTCCATCCCTCCTCCACCGTAGTCAGACCACCTTTTTATTCTCACCTAGCAAACAGTTGACAATAGACAAAAATGCTGGAGAAACTCAACGGGTGAGGCAGCATCTATGGAGCGAAGGAATAGGTGACGTTTCGGATCGAGACCCTTCTTCAGACTGATGTGGAGGTGGGGGGGGGGGGGGCAGGAAGAAGAAAGGAAGAGGCGGAGACAGTAGGCTGTGGAGAGCTGGGAAGGGGAGGGGAAGGAGTGTGGCAGGGCCTGTTTCCCTTATCATCGTTATTTTTTTGCATATCTTTCATTCATTTGTTCTATATCTCTCCACATCATTTTCTAGGTCTCTCGTGTCACCTTTCCCGTCACTTTCAGTCTGAAGAAGCGTCTGGACCCAAAACATCATCCACTCCTTCTATCCAGAGATGCTGCCTGAGCTGATGAGTTCATCCAGCATTTTGTGTCTATCTTAGATTCCTACCTGGGCTTGTATTCGCTGGAATTTAGAAGGATGAGAGGGATCCTTATAGAAGCACATAAAATTCTTGGAGGATTGGACGGGGTGGATGCAGAAAAAATGGTCCCGATGTTGGGGGAGTCCAGAAACAGGGGTCACACAGTTTACTACCATTTATGACCGAGATGAGGAAAACTGTTTTCACCCAGAGAGTTGTGAATCTGTGTAATTCTCTGCCACAGAAGGCAGTGGAGGCCCAATTCACTGGGTGTTTTCAAGAGAGAGTTAGATTTAGCTCTTTGGGCCAAGGGATATGGGGAAAAAGCCGGAACGGGATCCTGATTTTGGATGCTCAGCCATGATCATATTGAATGGCAGAGCTGACTCGAAGGGTCGAATGGCCTAATCCTGCACCTATTGTCTATGTTTCTATGTTTCTACCCAAGGTGTTGGGTCGGACTAAAGAATGGTCACCCCCAATCAGAAACGTCACCTATCCATGTTCTCCAAAGATGCTGTCTGACCCGCTGAGTTACTCCAGCACTTTTGTGTTTTTGTCTGCATTGATAATGCACTAATATGTATATTCTTACTCTACAGTGTATATACAGTATAGATCCATAGCCATACAATGCGGAGACCTCATTTTCTTTGGTCTTGACCGCACCGTCCTGGCACCCAAACCAAAGTGCCCTCATGGGTATGAAAAAGCCAAAAGGTGGCACAGTGGCGCAGCTGGTAGAGCTACTGCCTCATAGCACCAGAGATGCAGAATTGATCCTGACCACGGTTGCTGTCCGTGTGGAGTTTGCACGTTCTCCCCGTGTCCTCCAAGCTCCATTTATACATTTAATTGGTTTTCCCTTCCTAACCCTAACCCTAATGGGGAGAAGTTGTGGAACTCGTTTATTTCCGTTTATATTTTCATAGCCAATTTAGTTTTCGTGTTTAGTTTCAGAGATACAGCGCGGAACTATGCCGTTCGGCGCACCGAGTCCTCACCGCCCGGCGATCCCCGCACACTAACACACACTAACGCACACCAGGGAACAATTTAGCACTTCTACCAAGTATATACAAACCCAAGCCAATGAACTGACAAACCTGTACATGTTTGGCGTGTGGGAGGAAACCGAAGATCTCGGAGGAAAACCCGCGAGGACACGGGGAGAACGTACAAACTCCGCACAGACAGCGCCCGTAGTCAGGATCGAAACCTTTAAGAAGGAACTGCAGATGCTGGAAAAATCGAAGGTGGACAAAAATGCTGGAGAAACTCAGCGGATGAGGCAGCATCTACGGAGCGAAGGTTCAGTCTGAAGGAGGGTCTCGACCCGAAACGCTCCATAGACGCTGCCTCACCCGCTGAGTTTCTCCAGCATTTTTGTCCGGCTAGGATCGAAACCTTGGTCTCCGGCGCTGCCAGCGCTGTAAGGCGGCAACTCTACCGCTGCACCACCATTTTTATCAGCAATCAATAAGAAATTGGTTCTTGACCAAATATAATCTGTGCTTTAATGCACTGACTACAACTGTTCAATCGGTTGTCCACAGCCTGCCTAAGGCTCAATGAAATCGTCCCAGAAATCCATTACTACAAGAAGAAAAGTACGGGCCAGCTGATTTCAAGCTCGTTCAGTAATCTCAGCATTCACATTATGGATTTATACGACTTAATCCTCTCCTCAGGGCTCCAATATCCGCTGAATCCGTCAGTGTGTTAGTATTTTGCTGACACATCGAGGTAAACACTTTTCTTTGCCTGAAGCTCTGGGTGAGACTCCAGCCCTGTAACACGCTCCTCAGTATGCATTGTTCCCTTTACATTAAACCATATGACCCCCTCCCCCCTCCGGAAAACGTTTGAGCCCGCACCCGCTCCCAGGTATCCATTGTACCCCATGTTAAATGGGGGGGCCGCACGGTGGCGCAGCGGTAGAGTTGCTGCCTAACAGCGCCAGAGACCCGGGTTCGATCTCGACTTTTTCACACACAGAGAGTTGTGAGTCTGTGGAATTCTCCACCTCAGAGGGCGGTGGAGGCCGGTTCTCTGGATACTTTCAAGAGAGAGCTAGATAGGGCCCTTAAAGATAGCGGAGTCAGGGGATATGGGGGGAAGGCAGGAACGGGGTACTGATTGGGGATGATCAGCCATGATCACATTGAATGGCGGTGCTGGCTTGAAGGGCCGAATGGCCTACTCCTGCAACTATTGTCTACTGTCTATTGACTACGGGTGCTGTCTGTATGGAGTTTGCACCTTCTCCCTGTGACCACGTGGGTTTCCTCCAGGTATTCCGGTTTCCTCCCACACTCCAACAACGTACAGGTTTGCAGACTAATTGGCTTTGTAATATTGTAAATTGGCCCCAATGTGTGTAGGATAATGCTAACGTGCAGGGATCAATGGACCGAAAGCCAGAAGCTCTACCGCTTTGCCACCGTGCCGTTCAAAATTAAGAAATGTTGGATTGTTTTCTCTGGAACGTCAGAGTCTGAGGGGAGGCCTGATGGAAGTATAGTCCGAAAGGACGTTCCTTTAGGAAGGAGATGAGGAGGAATTTCTTTAGCCAGAGGGTGGTGAATCTGTGGACTTCTTTGCCACAGAAGGCTGTGGAGGCCAAATCAGTGGATATTTTTAAGGCAGAGATAGATAGATTTTTGATTAGTACGGGTGTCAGGGGTTGTGTGGAGAAGGCAGGAGAATGGGGTTAGGAGGGAGAGATAGATAGACAATAGACAATAGCCAATAGGTGCAAGATTAGGCCATTCGGCCCTACGAGCCAGCACCGCCATTCAATGTGATCATGGCTGATCATCCCCAATCAGTACCCTGTTCCTGCCTTC
Source organism: Okamejei kenojei (assembly GCA_035221665.1). Lineage (NCBI taxonomy): Eukaryota > Metazoa > Chordata > Chondrichthyes > Rajiformes > Rajidae > Okamejei > Okamejei kenojei. The sequence continues at coordinate 11,232,793 of CM069139.1, forward strand.
TCCCATACCCCTTGATTCCACTAGGAGTTCTATCCAACTCTCTTTTGAATGCATCCAGTGAATCGGGCTCCACCGCCCTCTGAGGCAGAGAATTCCACAGACTCTCAACTCTCCGTGTGAAAAAGTGTTTCCTCATCTCCGTTCTAAATGGCTTACCCCTTATTCTTCAACTTGGCCCCTGGTTCGAGACTACCCCCCCCCCCCCCCCCCCCAACATCGGGAACATCAGCCATGATTGAATGGCGGAGTAGACTTGATGGGCCGAATGGCCTAATTCTACTCCTATCCCTTATATGACCTTATGACTGTTCGATGAACGATTAAAACATTGGCGGCTCCAAAACGTGGCGACACTTGTGTGGTGGCCCGGTGAGGTCTGTTGTATGATTTCACCGGGCGGCATGCGAAACTAAGCATTTCAATGTGCCTACGTACATGTTCAGTTTAGCTTGTGGTCCCGTGTACAATCGAGCCGTCCGCAGTGTAGAGACAGATTTAAACGTGCGGAGCGAGTGCAAGACGTGATTGCCGACCTGCTTCTGCGGCTAGCACGCGAATGGTCGCCTTATTGAAGCAGTATCGAATAAAGTATCATGGAATCATTGAATCGTTGATTCACGTTCAGTTAGTTGCCAGATTGAAGTGGAACATCAAATGCCTGTTGGCCACAATTAATCCCCGACACGGCGGCCCCATTAAAGGATTGAAATCAGACAGCCCGTTCTGCCAAGAGTGAATCGCAACGTTGTCTGACCTTGTCTAATTCGGGATAATCCTTCAAGTAATGCAACGAGTGGCATCTGCCGAGACAAAGGAACTCGAGTGGAACGCTGCGTGTTCTCACCTCCCTGGGATGATTCATGTCACAGGTTCACCTCAGTGTCGCAACATTTCAGGGGAGCTGAAAGCGATACCTTGCGGCTAGATCCGGGAGCCTTTGGTTCTGGGCCCTGAGTAGTTCACAGCAGACACCCGAGCAATGCAAATGGGCTGGTGCCTGTGAAATCAATCTCCAGTCCTGGCTATTAAATAGGAGAATCACATCTTTGTTATTGCAACGGTGGGTGGTTCTCCACTGTGTTTCTGCCCCAGTTCGTGCCGGCAAAGGGTATTGATGAGGGAAGCATTTCCCAGTTCAATCGAACAAAGTGGGAGCAGCGGTAGAGTTGCTGCCTAAAGCCCCTGTCCCACCTACGCGACCTTTACAGGCGACTGCCGGCACCCGTCATAGGTCGCTGATATTTTCAACATGTTGAAAATTCAGCAGAGACCAGAAAGACGCTACGGCCTCTCACGACCATAGGAGACCTCTCACCACCATATAGGCGACCCCCGGCGACCTGTTGCGGGTGACCTCTCCCCACCATAGGAGACCTCTCAAGACCATACAGCCTACGGTCGTGAGAGGTCTCCAAAGAGTCGTAGCGTCTCTCAGGTCGCCGCTGAATTTTCAACATGTCGAAAATTTTGGCGACCTATGACGTGTGCCGGCAGTCGCCTGTAAAGGTCGCGTAAGTGGGACAGGCCCTTTACAACGCTTGCAGCGCCGGAGACCCGGGTTCGATCCCAACTATGGGTGCTCGTCCGTACGGAGTTTGCACGTTCTACCCGTGATCTGCGTGGGGTTTTTTCCGAGTTCGGTTTCCTCCCACACTCTAAGGACGTACAGGTTTGGAGGTTAATTGGCTTGGTATAAATGCACATTGTCCCGAGTGTGTGTAGGACAGTCTTAATGTGCGGGGGTCGGTGCAGGCTCGGTGGGCCGAAGGGCCTGTTTCCGCGCTGTATCTCTAAACTAAACCAAACATAGACTGGTGGCCTGGAGATTGAAAGGGGTGAGAGAGAAGGCTGTGGCGGCCAAGACACTGGGAACATTTAAGCTGGGGATTGAAGGGGTCTTGTTTGGGAAGGACGCCAATAGACAATAGACAATGGCTGCAGGAGTAGGCCATTCGGCCCTTCGAGCCAGCACCGCCATTCACTGTGATCATGGCTGATCATCCACAATCAGCACCCTGTCCCTGCCTTCTCCCCATATCCCCTGACTCCGCTATCTTCAAGACCCATATCTAGCTCGCTCTTAAAAGTATCCAGAGAACCGGCCTCCACCGCCCTCTGAGGCAGAGAATTCCACACACTCACAACTCTCTGTGTGAAAAAAAGTTTCCTCATCTCCGTTCTAAATGGCTTACCCCTTATTCTTAAACTGTGGCCCCTGGTTCTGGACTCCCCCAACATCGGGAACATCGCCAAAGGTTATGGGTAGAAGGCAGGAGGATATGGTTGAGAGGAAAAGATAAGTCAGTCAGGATTGAAAGGTGGAGTAGACTTGATGGACCGAATGGCCTAATTCTGCTCCTATAACCTATGAACTTATGGCAGATGGATCATATGGTTAGTTCCCGGGATGTCGGGACTGTCATATGCTGAGAGAATGGGCGGCTGGGCTTTTATACCTTTTCTTTTTCTCTTTTTTATTTCCTACTGCTATAAAATAAAAAAGAAAATTATAGAAGTACAAATAAGATTGATTGTTAATTTTAAAAATATTAAGAAAGTATGTGACGTTAATATTTTCTTTTGTTTTAATTGGATTTTATATTTCTTCTTAATATGTAATTACTTCTAATAAAAATATCTTACAAAAAAAAAAGAATAAGTAGTAAGCCATTCAGAACGGAGACGAGGAAACACTTTTTTCACAGAGAATGGTGAGTTTGTGGAATTCTCTGCCTCAGAGGGCGGTGGAGACAGGTTCTCTGGATGCTTTCAAGAGAGAGCCAGGTAGGGCTCGTAAAAATAGCGGAGTCAGGGGATATGGGGAGAAGGCAGGAACGGGGTACTGATTGGGGATGATCAGCCATGATCACATTGAATGACGGTGCTGGCTCGAAGGGCCGAATGGCCTACTCCTGCACCTATTGTCTATTGTCTATTGACCCGATCACACAACCTTGATCATGTCTGGCTAACTCTACAATGCAGTTTTCCAATGTTATTGGTGTTTACTTTATAAATTTCAAACACTTTATGTCGTCCTAATTGTTCCATTTGAGAGGCAACACTTGCAGTCTATTGCTCCATATCTGGAGATTATAAAATATGTTAATATAGTATATCCGACAAAGCATTAAACTTCTCAAAGCTTATGTCTAAACAGACATGTTAATTGAAGAAACATACCCATTAAAATAAATTTTCACGGAGCTGACAGCCATATCATTAACATTTCTGAATTTCTCAATACCGACGGCATTAAGTATTTATTTTCCCATAACATTTGTTAACAGCTGTGTATAAAGAGCTTTCCTGCTTAAACCCGCTCTATGTGAGCGCTGGTACCTGTGTAAGCATTTCTTTGGTGGTTGGACGTGAGGCAGTTAAATCTCTTCCAAACATCACCGGGAGACAAGGGATATCAAAATCAAACGAAAGCACAAAGTGCTGGAGAAACTCAGCGAGCCAGGCAGTTTTCAGACATGTACGTGTGGCGTAGCACGGTGGCCTAGCGGTAGAGTTGCTGCCCTACAGCGCCAGAGACCCGGGTTCCATCCAAACTACGGAGTTTGTACGTTCTCCCCGTGACCCCGTGGGATTTCGGCGAGTCCTTCATTTTCCTCCCACACTCCAAAGACGTGCAGGTTTGTAGGTTAATTGGCTTGGCATAAAATGTAAATTGTCCTTATTGTGTGTAGGGTAGTGTTAGTGCGCAGGTTCGCTGGTCGGCGCGGACTCGCTGGCTCGAAGGACCTGTATCTCCAAACTAGGCTAAACTAGTTTTTTCACACAGAGAGTTGTGAGTCTGTGGAATTCTCTGCCTCAGAGGGCGGTGGAGGCCGGTTCTCTGGAAACTTTCAAGCGAGAGCTAGACAGGGCTCTTAGAGATAGCGGAGTCAGGGGATATGGGGAGAAGGCAGGAACGGGGTACTGATTGGGGATGATCAGCCATCATCACATTGGATGGCGGTGCTGGCTCGAAGGGCCGAATGGCCTACTCCTGCACCTATTGTCTATTGTCTATCATGGGTAGGAAAGGTTTAGTGGAACATGTGCCAGAGGGACAAGTGCCGATAGGGCATCTTGACTTGGGCAAGTTGGGCGGAAGGGCCAGTTTCCATGCTGCTGTGACTATGATCTATGGCAGGAATGGACAGGTGATGTTTCGGGCCACTTTTGGGTGTGAGGAAGGGTCCCAACCTGAAACTACACGTATCCATGTTCTCCCCAGATGCTGCCTGACCCACTGAGTTTCTCCAGCACTGTGCTTTGCTCGGTTCCAGCATCAACATAGTTAGCTTCTTCTTAACATCTCAGATGTGACCCATGCAGATGAACCAGGCCAAAGTGTCCATGCACCTGTGGGTAGTGCCCAGGTACCCAAGGCTGAGGGCTGGTGCCCAGAGGAGGTTATTAAACTAGAAGGGAGCTCAATTATTAAAGCAAGTATTGTTTATTCAGTCCTCTTAATTCATAGAATCATAGTTAAATAGCATGGAAATAGGCCCTTCGGCCCAACTCCTATGCTGACCACAATGTCCCATCTTCGTGCGTGTGGCGTGCACAGCCTAAAGTTGTTCTGTTTGATCTTATTTGATTGTGCACGCCGGGTTGATTGCATTCGTCAAAACAGGACGGACCACGTGAAGGTTGCAATCTCCCCCTCCCCCCCCCCCCCCCCCCCCCCCCCCCATCTACGCTAGTCCCACCTGAATCCCGTTTGGCCCATATCCCGCTAAACTTTTCCATTCCATGTTCCTAACCAAGGGTTTTTGAAATGTTTGTTACAACTAGCTCTTAGCCTTAGGGGCGGCACGGTGGCGCAGCGGGAGAGTTGCTGCCCTACAGCGCCGGAGACTGGGGTTCGATCCTAACTACGGGCGCTGTCTGTACGGAGTTTGCACGTTCTCCCCGCGACCTGCGTGGGTTTTCTCCGAGATCTCCGGCTTCCTCGCACTCTCCAAAGACGTACAGGTACGTGGGTTGATTGGCTCGGTGTAAATGTACAAACTGTCCCTGACGTGTGTAGGATAGTGTTAATATGTGGGCATCTCCGGTCGGCGCGGACCCGGTGGGCCGAAGGGCCTGTTTCCGCACTATCTCCAAACTAAAAAAAAGCTCTTCTGGCAGATCATTCCATCTAACCACCACCCTCTGAAAGAAAATGCCCCTCGGATCCCTATTAAATCTTGTCCCTCTCAACTTAAACGTATGCCCTCTGGTTCTTGACTGCTCTACTCTGGGAAATAGACCCTGCGCATTCACCCTACCTATTCCTGTCACTTGCTACAGGGTATCCAGTCTCCGACTTGCTCTGGTAGCCAAACCTAGATGTCTGGGTTCGGTTGTGTGTCTGGCCACCACCACCTTCTTCCGTCTGAAGAATTCCAATTCCCTCAGATTCCTATTAAATCGTTCCCCACACCTTACACCGGTGTTCCCTGGTTCTTGATTCCCCTACTGTGGGTAAAAGACTTCCTCTATTCCCTGCTGCTCTCATCCAAAAGTCTCTTAAGTGCAACTATTGCGTCTGCCTTCACCACCACCCTGGCAGCGCTTTCCATGCACCCACCACCCTCTGTGTAAAACACATGCCCCGCACACCTCCTTTAAACTGCCCCTCCCACCTTGGATATTGACTTCAGTGCAAGGCAGACTACTTTGTTTCCAGACAATGGACAATAGATAACAGGTGCAGGAGTAGGCCATTCGGCCCTTCGAGCCAGCACCGCCACTCAATGTGATCATGGCTGATCATCCACAATCAGTACCCCGTTCCTGCCCTGTCCCCATATCCCCTGACTCCGCTATTTTTAAGACTCCGCTATTTTTAAGACCCCCTATCTAGCTCTCTCTTGCAAGCATCAGAGAACCTGCCTCCACCCTTCTCTGAGGCAGAGAATTCCACAGACTCACCACTCTCTGTGAGAAAAAGTGTTTCCTCGTCTCCGTTTTAAATAGCTTACTCCTTATTCTTAAACTGTAGCCCCTGGTTCTGGACTCCCCCAACATCGGGAACATGTTTCCTGCCTCTAGCGTGTCCAAACCCTTAACGATCTGGTTGGCACTGAGTGGCTTAAGTGATACTGGAATAGCGTTTTTGCTGCTAATTTAATGACCAATTTATAAAAGTGAAAGGGAATAGGACAACTTGGATGGCCATTCATATGAGCCAGGACAGCTGGGAGGCACGGTGGCGCAGCGGTACTGCCTCACAGCGCCAGAGACCCAGGTTCGATCCCGACTACGGGTGCTGTCTGCATGGAGTGTGTACGTTCCCCCCGTGACCTACGTGGGTTTATCTCCAGAGAGCTCGGGTTTCCCCCCCACACTCCAAAGACATACGGGTTTGTAGGTTAATTGGCTTGGTATAAATTGTAAAATTGTCCCTAGTGCGTGTAGGATGGTGTTAGTGTGCGGGAGAGCGCTGGTCGGAGCGGACACGTTGGGCTGTTCCCTCGCCGTCTCTCTAAACTAAACCGAACTACACTGGTGAGATGGGCCAAATGGCCTCTCTCCCTATTGCATCACTCTTCGATTCCATGGAATATAGAAAAGCAGAGAAAAATGTATTAGAGCTGCTTTTATTGCTATTTGAAGGTTATTTAACATCCCACTGAATTTATTCTTTGAATTAGTATGAATTGTGAGACCCATTGGCCACTTCAGTTTATATCCGTTTGTAGTTTACTGACTTTATATTGGTGTAACACAGAGTATGACTGTAAAAAAATGATGTTAAGTTTGATGGAAGATGCAAAGCAACTGTGCAAATGGGAAAATAAATTTCGAGCTGCATTGGTTCGCCTTTGTGCTTCATTTCAAAGGGTTACACTGGCATAAACTGGTCCTGGAGGCTCAGACAGACTTTAGACTTTGGAGATACAGCACGGGAACAGTCCCGCCACGTCCGCGTGGAACAGCGGTCACCCTGTACTCCAGCACAATCCTCTGACACACCAGGGACAATTTAGCAATTTTACCGAAGCCAATTAACCTACAAACCTGCGCGTCTCGAGAATGTGGGAAGAAACCCGAGCACCCGGAGAAAACCCACGTGGCCACAAGGAGAACGTGCAAACTCTGAACGGACAGCACCCGCAGTCAGGATCGAACCCGGGTCTCGGGCGCTGTAAGGCAGCGACTCTGCCGCTGCGCCACGCCACTGTGCCGCCGCAGGCAGTTTCCGAACCATAAAGGGCCTGTCCCACTTGGGCGACATTTCCGGCGGCAGCCTGAAAAGAGGCTGTCGCGGCGAGGTCGGGGCGTGGCGCGCGGTGACGCATGTAGAGACGCGCGGTGTCTCCCTGTCGACTCTGAATTTTGGAATGTTCAAACTCTTCAGGCGACATCTGGGCGTCTCATCGTGCCGTGCGCCCTGTCACACGCTGACGTGCGCTGTCCTGCGGGTGACGCCCAGTGACGCGGGTATATAACGCGCCGACTTAGCCATTAAAATGTTATTGGCCCTTAGATCTATTGTAGATAAGTTAATTTCCAATGCGATTATTAAACTTCGGTGTCACCTTCATGTGTTGTGAAGTGCGGGTGAGACGGAGTGTCGTAACTTGACGTGACGGTGGCGCGGAGTGTCGTGCAACTTGACTACGGGCGTCAATCGCTGACGTTCGCAGTCGCCGAGAAAATCGCAAAGCGGGACAGGCCCTTAAAGGTTTACTGGTTTCTTGTAAAAAGAATAGTATCCATTCCGAAACGCCATGCATACTGGGAAGGAATGCCACCATTATTGCCTATAATTTCTGAATAAAATCTTGGTGAAAATAATTGGTGAAAATTGTGTCTAAGCATAGGATCAAGGGAACTACTTTATGAAATGCGCCATCTCTTTGCTCTTAGAGTCATAGAGTGATCCAGTGTGGAAACAGGTCCTTCGGCCCAAGCTGCCCACAACATCCAACATGTCCCAGCTACACTTGTCCCACCTGCCTGCACTTCATCCATATCCCTCCAAACGTGTCCTATCCATGTACCTGTCTAATACCAATCTTGATACCATGATATAGACATTATTCTGCTGTTCTCTCAACTAATTTAGCACAGATCCAAACCTGCCCTACAGCACTTTGGATATCTTTGAGCCAAGGTTACCTGCTGGTACCAATGTTTCGATGGTTCTATGGTACTATATTGCTACATCTATCTTTATACATCTAATTTCCATCCCAATTTTGGATGACAGTTGACAGTAGATCAGCCATTTAGGGGCAGCTGGGTGGTGCAGCGGTAGTGTTGCTGCCTGACAGCGCCAGAGACCTGGGTTCGATCCTGACCACATGTCCACGCCAACCCACTTATCCATCTATACTAGAGCCCTGCGTAGGAAGGAACTGCAGATGCTGGTTTTCACCGAAGATAGACACAAAATGCCGGAGTTTAGATTAACTCCCCGTGACCTGCGTGGGTTTTCTCCGGGTGCTCCGGTTTCCTCCCGCGCAAAGATGAGCATGTTTGTCGGCTAATTGGCTTTGGTGAAATTGTAAATGATCCCCAGTGTGTCGGTTAACGCGAGTGTACGGGATCGCTGATCGGCGGGGACCCGGTGGGCTGAAGGGCCTGTTTCCGCACCGTAACTCTGAAGGCTGAAGCCAAGGGGGTTGGGGGTCATTTCAGGATTTGCAGCTAATGGTCCATTTGAAGATGCAAATCGGTGTCGTACGTCTGTCCTGCAAGAAGTGAGCTGTCGATGTAATTCAATTACACCCACGAGTTGCCTTCACAAACTGCCGTTTTAATATTTCAGATCTTTTATTCCTTCCCAAGAAACCCCAGGCAAAATCAATGCCACGCGAAAGAGAAAGAAGATTTAAAATCAAATTATCTTAACTGCCCGCAACTAGCCTCCTCCAGGGAAGCGCCGATCTTCTGCTTTATATTTGTGTTTGTGCGTTTTTTTTAACTTTGTTCTGAAGTGGTTTTGTGCTTCCTCATTGCAGCACTTATCAAATGAAAGAGAAGAAGGATCGCGCTGGCTCGGGAGAGGGTCCAGAGGAGGTTTACAAGAACGATCCCAGGAATTGGCGGGTTAGCATGTGATGAGCGCTTGACAGCACTGGGCCTGTACTCGCTGGAGTTTAGAAGGTTGAGGGGGGACCCCATTGAAACTTACAGAATAATGAAAGGCATCGATAGAGTGGATGTGGAGAGGACGTTTCCACTGGTGGGAGAGTCTAGGACCAGAGGTCATAGCCTCAGAATTAAAGGGCACTCGTTTAGAAAGGAGGTGAGGAGGAACTTCTGTGGAACTCATTGCCACAGAGGCCTGTGGAGGCCAAGTCAGTGGATATTTTTAAGGCAGAGGTGGACAAATTCTTGATTAGTAACGGGTGTCCAGGGTTATGGGGAGAAGGCAGGAAAATGGGATCAGGAGGCAGAGATCAGCCATGGTTGAATGGCGGAGTGGGCTCGATGGGCCGAATGGACTAATTCTACTCCTATAACTTGTGAACTTGGGAAAACGCTGGAGTAACTCAGCGGCACATGCTGCATCTCCGGAGAGAAGGTATGGGTGACCTATCGGGTTGAGACCCTTCCTCAGACTTCCTACTCGCCAAATGAAAAGCCCGGTTTAGAAACAATGTGGACTATTTTGCGACAGTTTTATTAGTGCTGCTGCTAAGGGTGATTCTGAAAAGAAACCTTTCCCTGCTGATTTTCAACCAGGAATACAAATGTCGTAGACACAGGCTGCAGCTTTACGGGACATCCGTTCGACTGCATTTGGAGTACTGTGTGCAGTTTAGTTTGGAGATACAGCGTGGAAACAGGCCATTCGAACCCACTGAGTCCACGCCGACCAGCGATCGGCCACACACTAATTTTATCCCACACACACTAGGGACAAATTACAGAAGCCAATTTAAACCTACAACCCGGCACGTCTTTGGAGTGTGGGAGGAAACCGGGGAAAACCCACGCAGGTCACAGTGAGAGCGTGCAAACTCCGCACAGACAGCACCCGTAGTCAGGATCGAACCCGGGTCTCTGGCGCTGTGAGGCAGCAACTCTGCCTCTGCGCCACCGTGCCACTATTACTGGAAGGTCGTGGGGGAGTTGTCGAGTGTGCAGCAGAGGTGTATCAGAATGCCACTGCATTAGAGGGTATTAACGATGAAGGGAGAATGTATATACTTGTATGGACATAAGATGCTGGAGTAACTCAGCAGGTCAGGCCGCATCTCTGGAGAAAAGGAATAGGTGACGTCTCAGGTCGAGACCCTTCTTTTGTTTTCTCTGGAGTATGGAAGCTGAGGGTAGGCCTGATAGAAGGTATGTACAATTATGAATAATTATATGAATAAGTTTATTGGCCAAGTATTCACATACAAGGAATTTGCCTTGGTGCTCCGCCCGCAAGTGACAACATGACATGCAGTGACAGTTAGGAATGACACATAAAACATTAATTATGAGAGGCATGGATAGATATATTTATGATAGGGGAGAGTTTTTTTTGGGGGGGAGGGGGGGCAGTTGGGTGATGGGGTGGTAGGAGGCAGAATAGCCTTAACAGTACAATAGGAGGCCCTGCTGGAAAGATGGTAATAACTTGAATGTTAACCATTTTGATGGAGGCCAATTCTAAGTCAGACCAGAAGTCCATTTGGGCCGGGCCAGTTTCAACCCAGCACATGGGTCAGGAAGATGAGAGTTGGGCAGAATGGCCTGTGCAGAGGGAGGAAACCTAGTGTGTGGGAAGGAACTGCGGACGCTGGTTTACACCGTAGATGGTCACAAAGAGCTGGAGTAACTCAGCGGGTCAGACAGCATCCCTGGAGAAAAGGAATAGGTGGTCGAGACCCTTCCTCAAAAACCCAGTCCTTTCGCTGGCAGAGAGAGTCTTCATTGCAGAGGGTGCTGATGTGCCCAGATACCACCGACCCATCTCCACACCGATGATGCCTTCAACCAGAGCAGGATCTCGTGCAGGCTGATCTGCCAAAGGACCAGAGCTTCTGCCAAGGAGATTTTCAGCCTTCCGTACCAAGACGTTGATGCATCCTTCTTATACCTGCCCGATCAAACAAGAAAACCTCGTTAAACTGCTTGGAGCGTACGTAATGTAGACACTGACTTCTTTGAATTTTACAGAAAAGCTTGGAAAGAGGCCATTTGGCCCACCGAGTAGATACATTAGTTCTATTATCCTACGCACCGGGGACCTTTTACCAAAGCCAATTAACCTACAAACCTACAGGTCTTTGGAACGTGGGGGGAAACCGGAGATCCCGGAGAAAACCCAAGCGGTCACGGGGAAAAGGTACGAACTCCGTACAGACAGCGCCTGAGATCAGGATTGATCCGGGATCTCTGGTGCTGTGGATAGGAGGTGTTGGTCGGTGTGGGCAAGTTGGGCTGAAGAGGCCGCAGTCAGGCAGAGATTGGCCCTGGCATCATGTTCGGCACGGACGTTGTGGGCTGAAGGGCCTGTTCCTGAGCTGTACCGTTCTATATATATTCTACGTTTAGTTTTGTTTAGTCACGTGTAGAGTGAAAAGCTTTTGTTGCGTGCGAACCAGCCAGTGGAAAGGCAACACATGATTACAATCGATCCGCTCACAGTGTCCAGATAGATGCATGACAAGGGAATGACATTTAAGGGCCTGTCCCACTATGGCGACCTTATTGGCGAGTTTAGGAGAGTCTGCGCTCGCCACAAGCTCGCAGCATGGTGGACACATGGTCGTAGGTAAGTCTCCTTCATGATCGAGAGGAGTTCCTGCATCGTGGCTTCAGTGCGGCTGTGGAAGATTTTTCAACATTTTCTGCGACCAAAAATTGGTCGGCTTGGAGAAACTCGTAGTGCTGTAGTAGTGGGGTCGCCATGTCGTTGTAGGTAGTCGAGGTAGCCGTCGGTAATCGCTTTTGCTGACCGGGCATTTTATTTGGCTCGTTGGGGGAAGAAATACGTAAACGCGAGTTTACAGAACCAAGGAAAACCGGCCGGTAATGTTTAACGTCCGCTAAACTTCACAGCTGTGTATCTCTGGCTTATTAAAAGTTCTTAGAAGTGTCTCCACTCCTTCTCCTCCCCTTCTCCCCCCTTCTCTCCCCTTCCTCCTCTCCCCTCCCCCCCCCCTATTTTAAAGGACTGTGCCAACTGCCTTTAACCTTCCTGTTCATCGCGGGTATCACCTTGGCTTTGCACCGTGTGAATTTGAGACAGCGCTCCCCCGCTTTCCCTGTCCCCCCCCCCCCCCCCCTTTGCGATGTGTTTGTGTGTGCGTGTTCAACGCTGCCGGTCGCGGTTTCATCGCTGACGGTCGATCCAGCTTGCTGTTTTTTCAGGCGAGCGACCCAGAGCTTGAAGGTTGCAGACAGTTTGCTGAAAAGTCGCGCAAGTGGGACTGGACCTTTAGTGCAAGGTAAGGCCCAGTGACGTCTGATCAAAGATAGCCCGAGGGACCCTGATAATAGTTCTCCTTTTGTACTCAGTGCCCAAATGACCCAATGAAGAGAGTCAAGAGCGTTTTATTGTCATACGTCCCAGAGAGAACAATGACATTCTTACTTGCTGCAGCACAACAGAATGTGTAAACATGGTACACTGTAAACAATATAACAAGAAAAAAGCATATGTGTGTGTGTGTATGTGTGTGTGTGTGTGCGTGGGAAGGAACTGCAGATGCTGGTTTAAATCTAAGATAGACACAAAATGCTGGAGTTACTCAGCGGGACAGGCAGCATCGCTGGAGAGAACGAATGGGAGAGACGTTTTGGATCGAGACCCTTCAAGGGTCAACCACATCATCAATTTCCTTCTCTCCAGAGATGCTGCCCATCCCGCTGAGTTACTCTAGCATGTTGTATATATATATATATATAATATGTGTGTGGGTGTGTACATGTGAGTGTACGTGTGTGTAGGTGCATATACACACCCTTTGAAGGATGAGAGGGGATCTTATTGAGACATATAAGATTATTAAGGGTTTGGACACGCTAGAGGCAGGAAACATGTTCCCGATGTTGGGGGAGTCCAGAACCAGGGGCCACAGTTTAAGAATAAGGGGTAAGCCATTTAGAACGGCGATGAGGAAACACTTTTTCACCCATTAAGTTGTGAATCTGTTGAATTCTCTGCCTCAGAAGGCAGTGGAGGCCGGTTCTCTGGATGTTTTCAAGAGAGTTTGATAGGGCTCTTACAGATAGCGGAGTCAGGGGATATGGTGAGAAGGCAGGAACGGGGTACTGAATGTGGATGATCAGCCATGATCACAGTGAATGGCGGTGCTGGCTCGAAGGGCCTACTCCTACAACTATTGTCTATTGTCTATTGTCTTTGTAGATGAAAGAACCGCGGGATACGCAATCCTTTGTAGATGATGGAAATCCCAGCCTTCCCGAGCCTGGATTGCAGAAGGCTGGTGGCAGTGAAATGCTTGAACCCACCTGGACACAGCTCTGACACAGCAGCGAGACATGGTGATGAAGGAGCTAGCACTGGCCCGGGTCTGGAGCGATGTCTCAATCCCTCGAAGCAGGTCGTTAGTCTTCAGGAGCAGCAGCATTTGGCGGGGGACATTGTTGAGCAGCTCATTGATGCTGGAGAGATACTTTGCTGCCTTGATTCTGATCTCCACATCCTGCAACACAATTGGAACCCTTGAATCAAAAGCACCACATTTGCAGATAAAACGCCAGATAAAAGTGGACACAGAACGCAAATTGTGAGATGTTACACTCTGGAGGTTCAGTAAAGGGCAAGGGTAGACCATGTACAGCAAGTCTGAAGAAGGGTTCCAACCCAAAACATCATCCATCCTTATTCCCCGGAGATGCTGCCTGACCCGCTGAGTCACTTCAGCAATTTGCGTCTATCTTTGGTGTAAACCCGCATCTGTTCTTTGTTGCCACATCTTGGTCAAGCTCTTTTGCATCTTCTCTACAGATTGGCTATTTCATACTAGCCAATTATAGTGTTTGTTAGTAGTGACTCCGCCTATTATGTGCTTCATATTATCAGGAGCCTGCTTACGCTAGTTAGAATGAGTAACAGCTCAGAGATGTGATGTCTGCCGATCCCTGCTTCATGTAGATTTAATAAACATGGGTTGTATCTTGATGTGTGTTCAAGTTGACTCATTACATGGTGTCAGAAGTGGGATTCGAACCCACGCCTCCAGTTGGACGCATCGCAGGTGAGCGTTACTGGTAATTCCAAAGCAAAGTAGGCGAGAGCAAGCCAGCTTGAAACGAGGCGACCGGAACTCCACACTGTAATGCGGCATAGTGGAGCAGTAGTGGAGTTGCTGCTTTACAGCTCCAAAGATGCGGGTTCGATTCTGACCACGGGTGCGTGTGCGTACGAAGTCCGTATGTTCTCCCTGTGACCGCGTGGGTTTTCTCTGGGATCTTTGGTTTCCTACCACATTCAAAAGCTGTGGAGATTTGTCGGTTAATTGGCTTCTGCAAATGTTTTATTGTCCCTAGCGTGTAGGATAGTTGTGTGGGGTTAGCCCAGACTCGTTGGGCCGAAGGGCCAACTTCAGTACTGTATCTTTAAAACCTACATTCTGCAGGGTGGCCAGAACTGCACACCATCTGTTGATAATCTCTATTGGCCCTCTGCATTCTCCCTAGGATCTGCCCTTGGGAGTCACCACCGGGTGGCGCCAGCAATGGCTGCCTCGTCAACAGTCTGTCTGTCTCTTCCTTCTTTGTTGTTTTTTAGTATGTGTTAAAAGTATGTTTTTAGTGCTCTTTACTTTCTTAATGTGGGAGGGTTGGGGGAAACGTTTTGAAATCTCTAACCTCGACGGAGAAGCAATTTTATTCCATGTCGTATCTCCGTCCGCACTGCGGCCTAACATCAAGGAGTTGGCGGATTGTTGCTGGAGGCCGACTTCGGGAGCTCCAACTCCAACTTCAGGAGCCTGCGGATTTAACATCGTGGAAATGGTGGTCCCTGGTTAGAGACTGACTTTGGGAACTCCAAACCACAGGAGCATCGGCCGTGGGAGCTTCGAGTGCCCCGACACGGGGGCTTCGATAGTTCTGACTGCGTATGGGTCGCATGCCCCGACCGCGGAAGAATAAAGAGGAAAAAGATTGGACTTTATTGCCTTCCATCACAGTGGGGAAGTGTGGGAAATCCGCTGTGGTGGATGTTTATGTAGTTGTGTGTCTTGTTGCATTTTTTAGTATGGCTGTATGGTAAATTGAATTTTACTGCACATTAATTGGTACACGTGACAATAAACTGACCAAGACCTTGACCTTGACCTGGATGTGATGGACGCCCTTGCTCCCCAGTGAAACAAAAATTATAGTGACACGGTGGAGCAGCGGCAGAGCTACTGCCTGACAGTGCCAGAAACCCGGGTACGATCCTGACTACAGGTGCTTATCCTGACACAGTTTGTCCGTTCTCCCCGCGACCTGCGTGAGTTTTCTCCGGGATTTGCGGTTTCCTCCCACACTCCAAAGACGTGCAGGTTTGTCGGTTAGTTGCCTTGGTATAAATGTAAATTGTCTCTAGTGTGGTTACGGTCGTGTTAGCGTGCGGGGATCGCTGGTCGGCGCGGACTCGGTGGGCCGTAGGGCCTGTTTTCGCGCTGTATCTCTAAACGAAAGTAAACGAAACCATGCAGTCCCCTATGCTCAATCATGTGGATCCTCGACTTTGCTACACGTAAGTTGATGGAAAATGCAACCTGGATTTTCCATAGGCATTCCCACTGGGCTGGAACTCCAGCTGAACAGAAGTAAACAAAACTGGAAAATGTCTTTGGACATTTCCCGCAAATTTATCAGGATGCATCGCAGCTTGGTTTGGGAACAGCTCCATCCAAGACCGCAAGCAATTGCAGCGAATTGTGGACGCAGCCCAGACCATCACACACACCGACGTCCCTTCCATAGACGGTAGATTTTCCAGCATCTGCAGTTCCTTCTTAAACATCCCTTCCATTGACTCAATTTATACCTCGCGCTGCCCTCCAAGGCCGGCAGCATAATCAAGGATGAGTCGCACCCTGGCCACTCCCTCTTCTCCCCTCTCCCATCGGGCAAAAGGTATAGAAGTATGAAAACGCACACCTCCAGATTTAGGGACAGTTTCTTCCCAGCTGACATCAGGCAACTGGATCATCCTACCACAACCAGAGAGCGGTGGTGAACTACTATCTTGTAGCGGCCTGGACCAGGACAGCAAAAGGCCAGACACCAGGCAGGTTCAGAAGTAGTTTAGTGAAGTCTTGAGAACACCATGCACCCTAGCAAGCAGGGCCTGGGAAACCCCGTGGGCAGACAATCATCCCTGTCCTTCAAGAGACGAGGGGGGTGACCCAAGGAGTAGCCTAACCCCCAGGGACCGCCACAATCTACCTCTTTGGTGACCCTCGGACTTTGCCGACTTTACCTTGCACTAAATGTTATTCCATTATCATGTATAAGCCCTGTTCCACGGTACGAGTTCATTCCAAGAGCTCTCCTGAGTTAAAAAAAAAATCAAACTCGTGGTAAGCACGGAGAATGAACGTAGCGGGTACGTCGGAGCTCGGGGACGTCTCTTAGCGCTAATGGCAGGTACTCGGGAAGACTCGCTAACGGCAGGTAAGCTCGGGAAGACTCGTGAAGATTTTTCAACATGGTGAAAAATGTCCACAAGAGCCCCGAGTACCGACGAGCGGCCATTACCGTAAATCTCCGAGTTCGAATCAGGGCAAACTCGGGAGAGCTCTTGGAATGAACTCGTACCGTGGGACTGGGCTTTATCTGTACACTGTAAACAGCTCGATTGTGATCATGTGTTGTCTTATCGCTGACTGGTTGGAACGCAACGAAAGCTTTTCACTGTACCTCAGCACACGTGACAATAAACCCAACTCAACTCAACTCAACTGTCTTGTTCCTTTGTTCAAGCCACGAGAGGCACTTCATAATCTCAGGCCTTTGCAACCACCTCCGGCCCCCAGATGGGTTTTGTTGGTGGGGGTCCTCGTTGTAAGAGTGTGCGACACGACAGACAATCATTGGGCAGCAACACCCCACAAACATCGATGTGATTAATGACCAGCTTAGCTTATAGCACGGGATCAGGCCATTCTGCCCACCAAATCCACCGGCGACCATGGGAACACCCGGAGAAAACCCCTCGCCGGTCACGGGGGGTACGAACGTACAAACTCCGTACAGACAGCACCTGCAGTCGGGATCGAACCCGGGTCTCTGGCGCTGTGAGGTGGCAACTCTACCAGTGCGCCACCGTGCCGCCCCAGACCGTTTCTGAACTATAAAGGTTTGCTTGTTTCTTGTAAAAAGAATGGTATGTATTCTGATGTGCCGTGCATTCTGGGAAGGATTGCCGCCATTATTGCCGAGAATAGGCTGAATAAAATCTAATTAAGATAGTAATTGGTGAGAATTGTGTCTAAACATAGGGTGACAGGAAATGGCCCTCTGGTCCTCGATTCCCCTAATCTGGGCAAGAGACTCTGTGCATCAATCCGATCTATTCCTCTCATGATATTATACACCTCTATAAATAAGGTCACCGCTCATCCTCCTGCACTCCAAGGAATAGAGTCCCAGCCTGACCAATCTCCCCGTCCCTATGTTGATATCTCCCCAGACCCTCGAGACTTGGCAACATCCTCACTAATCCTCTCCGTACCCCTTCCAGCTTGACAACATCTTTGCTCTAACACGGTGCCCAGAACTGAACACAGTACTCTAAATGCGGCCTCACCAACGTCTCATACAACTCGGGTTCGATCCCGACTACGGGAGCTGTCTGTACGGAGTTTGTACGTTCTGGAGTTATACTGTGACCTGCGCGGGTGTTCTCCGTGATCTTCGGTTTCCTCCCACACTCCAAAGAGGTACAGGTTTGTAGGTTAATTGGCTTGGTAAATGGGAACATTGTCCCTAGTGGGTGTCGGATAGTGTTAATGTGCGGGGATCGCTGGTCGGCGCGGACCTGGCGGGCCGAAGGGCCTGTTTCCCTGCTGTATCTCTAAACTAAACTAGACTAGCCTGCATCATGACCCAACTTTTATACTCAATACTCTGACTGAAAGGCCAGGGGCAGTGGAATTCATTTTTGCATCCAGTTCAGTACAAGTATCACTATACAGAATCACTTAGATCGTTATCTTACATGGTTTGTATTATTTGCTTTTTAACTGTAAACCGTTGTGCAAAATATAAAACACATTTCAGAAGTACAAAGGGTAATGTAGTTTTACTCAAACTGCAAGACATCTGGTTAAAAAATGGAAGGTAGATAAAAATGCTGGAGAAACTCAGCGGGTGAGGCAGCATCTATGGAGCGAAGGAACAGGTGACGTTTCGAGTCGAGACCCTTCTTCAGACTGATGTGGGGGGAGGGGGGGGGCGGGAAGAAGAAAGGAAGAGGCGGAGACAGTGGGCTGTGGGAGAGCTGGGGAGGGGAGGGGAAAGAGGGAGAAAGCAAGGACCACCTGAAATTGGAGACGTCAATGCTCATACCGCTGGGGTGTAAACTACCCAAACGAAATATGAGGTGCTGCTCCTCCAAATTTGCAGTGGGCCTCACTCTGGCCATGGAGGAGGCCCAGGACAGAAAGGTCGGATTCGGAATGGGAGGGGGAGTTGAAGTGCTGAGCCACTGGGAGATCAGGTTGGTTAATGCGAACTGAGCGGAGGTGTTGGGCGAAGCGATCGCCAAGCCTACGCTTCTTCTCAAAAAATTTAACTTTTGTCAGGGATTTGCTGTTGTACCTGTGGGAAGCCAGTAACACAGAGGATGCTGATATTTCTCATTATTACAGATGCGGGTATCAGTGCAGTCAAATCCACTTAAAGGACAGCTCAGTTCCAACAAATAAGCTGCGTAGTCACCTGCCATTATCGTTTGTCTGCTGAACCAAGCAGTGTTACAGCTTCAGCAATGGCACGTAACTCTTTCAAAGGCTTGGGAACAGCTCCATCCTAGGCCACAAGAAACCGCAGCGAATTGTGTGCGCAGTCCAGATCATCACACAAACCAACCTCCCTTCCATCGACTCCATTTACACCTCGCGCTGCCTCGGCAAGGCCGGCAGCATCATCGAGGACGAGTCACACCCCAGTCAGTCCCTCTTCTCCCCTCTCCCATCAGGCAAGAGGTACAGAAGTGTGAAAACGCACACCTCCAAATTCAGGGACAGTTTCTTCCCGGCTGTTATCAGGCAACTGGAGGGCCTGTCCCACTTACGTGTCCTTGGCACGCAAATTACGCGATATCGTGGTTCGCGTTGAGCCACGATGGTCCGGCAAAGGTCGGGCGCGACTTCATGCGTACGCACAGCCGTCTGGAGCGCGTGACGTCATTTGAAGATGGACACAAAGCTGGAGTAACTCAGCGGGACCGGCAGCATCTCTGGAGAGAAGGAATGGGTGACGTTTCGTGTCGAGACTCTTCTTCAGTCTGAAAAGAATGGGTCTTGACCCGAAACGTCACCCATTGCTTCTCTCCAGAGATGCTGTCGGTCCCGCTGAGTTACTCCTGCCTTTTGTGTCTATCTTCAATTTTCTTGGCCCCGCTCTGGGAGTAGATATGGGGGCGGATCCGGACCGCAACAGTCATGAGCCCCAGGCCGAGTTAGGCGATCGTTTGCCTGCTTCTGCTGCTGTTAGAGGTAAAACGTTGCATCGCGCCAGGTTCTTGGGCCTGTCCCACTTTGGCCGTCAGTTACGCGACAGGCCGTTGGCGCGCAAAGATTATGTTCACTACAAAAACTTCGGAGCCCACGCGATGTCGCGCACAACTACATACCCCCTCCGCGCTTCTCAGTGGGACCGGCCCCGCGCGGCCACACGATGCCTGTACGCCTCGACGCGACCAACGAGATCGCATAATTTACATGCCAAGGACACGTAAGTGGGACAGGCCCTTAAATCATCCTACCACAACCAGAGAGCAGAGCTGAACTACTATCTACCTCTTTGGTGACCCTCGGACTATCCTTGATCGGACTTTGCCGGATTTACCTTGCACTAAACGTTATTCCCTTAACATGTATCTATGCAATGGACAGTTTCTTCTCACCTGTTATCAGGCAACTGAACCATCCTACCAACAACTGGAGAGCAGTCCCGAGCTACTGTCAACGTCATTCAAGACCTGTGGACTATCCTTGATTGGACTTCACCTTGCACTGAACGTTATTCCCTTATCATGTATCTACGCACTGTAAACGGCCCCGAGTGTAATCATTTATCGGCTTTCTGCTGACTGGTTAGCACGCAACAAAAGCTTTTCACTGTACCTCGGTACACGTGACAATAAACTAAACCAAACCTCAGAGATAATTATTTTAACGTTGTGCCTACCTTTAGCTAGAGCAGGTAGAAGAGGTGAGGGGGAGATCCAGACATCTCCAGGTCATGTCTGAACAACCTGCAATATTGTGGCCCGACTCTGCTTCCGATTCCTCACCACCTGAAGAAATAATATCTCTGGATTTTTTTTCCATTGCCTCTTTTAAAGGCTGCACGGTGGCTCAGCAGTAGAGTTGCTGCCTTACAGCGCTTGCAGCCTCAGAGACCCGGGTTCGATCCCGACTATGGGCACTGTCTGTACGGAGTTTGTACGTTCTGGAGTTGTACTGTGGAGTTTAGAAGGATGAGCGGAAGTCTTATTGAAACAAATAAGATTATTAAGGGTTTGGACACGCTAGAGGCAGGAAACATGTTCCCAATGTTGGGGGAGCCCAGAACCAGGGGCCACAGTTTAAGAGTAAGGGGTAAGCCATTTAGAATGGAGATGAGAAAACACTTTTCTCACAGAGAGTTGTGAGTCTGAGGAATTCCCTGCCTCGGAGGGCGGTGCAAGCCGGTTCTCGGGATACTTTCAAGAGAGAGCTAGATAGGGCTCTTGAAGATAGCAGATTCAGGGGATATGGGGAGAAGGCAGGAACGGGGGTACTGATTGGGGATGATCAGCCATGATCACATTGAATGATGGTGCTGGCTCGAAGGGCCGAATGGCCTACTCCTGCACCTATTGTCTATTGTCTCCCCGTGACCCGCATGGGCTCTCTCCGAGATCTTCGGTTTACGGTTTTGTCCCACACACCAAAGATGCAAGGGGTTTGCAGGCTGCCCCTAGTGTGTGTAGGTTAGTGTTAATGTGCTGGGAACGCTAGACCCGGTGGGCAAAAGAGCCTGTCTACGCACTGTATCTCTAAACTAAACTAAAACTAATCATTTGAAACAGCTCGGTTCGATCACCACTTAATCTTCCACACACAAGAGAAACGGTCATATTTGTGTCTCAATATTTTAACCCTTTTAACCCTTTTATCTCTGGGTTTGCTTTTGGTTGCTCCACTCTGTGTCTTCTAATAGAGAGCGTCCATTGATTTATGGAGCCGGGGAGAAGGGTGGTTGAGTGGAAAGTCATCGATGGATAATAGCAGGGAACGCAAATGAGCAGGATTTGACTACCGGGGCCAGAAAGGTCCATCGCATGTGTGGAAATCACGGGACGGAAAGTCACATTAGCTCACAGTGGGAGAGGCCAGATTGCATGCAGGCTGGATGATAGTACTTACATTATAAAGGGATATTAAGAGCAATCTCAGGGCGAGAGTGGGGGAAATCGATTTCAATGTTTGCAAATGTGGGGCCGTTCGCATTGGGTGCACAACAAGGTGGAGAAACAGATGCAAATGTAGCTCAATTAGCCTCCTGGGTCACCCGATGAACCAGATTATGAATGATATGTATCTCTAGACTCCCTCTCTCCTGACTCTCTTCAGTCTGAAGAAGGGACTCGACCCGAAACGTCACCCAGAGATGCTGCCTGTCCCGCTGAGTCACTCCAGCACTTTGTGTCTATCCTACATTACGAAGCACCTTCATTTTCAATGGCCTACATTTCAGGGTGGCGCCCTGGCGCGGCTGGTGGAGCTGCTGCCTCACAACGCCCAGACCCGGGTTTGATCCTGACCTCGCGCGCTGTCAGTGTGGAGTTTGCACGTTCTCCCAGTGAGGTGAAGAGCTGGACTGCGAGGACCATCAACCTGGTTGGTCCTGGTCTTTTCTCGCCTCGAGCCCTTCACCTCCCCCACCCCCTCAGCCCGTACTCTCAGTCTGAAGAAAGGTCTCGACCCGAAAACGTCGCCCATTCCTTGTTCTCCAGAGATGCTGCCTGGGCCCGCTGAGTTACTTTAGTACTTTGTGTCCATCTTGGGGTGAACCAAATCTCAGTGATGAACCAAATCACACCAATGGAAGCCAAACTCCAGTGGGGGGGGGGGGGGGGGAGAACGAAAGGAGGAGCCGACCTACTTTGTAACTTTGTTCGTTGTTTAAGAATGAACTGCAAATGCTGGAAAAAGTGAAGGTAGATAAAAATGCTGGAGTAACTCAGCGGGTGAGGCAGCATCTGTGGAGCGAAGGAATAGGTGACGTTTTGGGTCAAGACCCTTCTTCAGACCGATGTGGGGGTGGTGGGGGCGGGAAGAAGAAAGGAAGAGGCTCGGCGATCGCTTCGCCCAACACCTTCGCTCAGTTCGCGATAACCAACCTGATCTCCCGGTTGCTCTACACTTCAACTCCCCCTCCCATTCCGAATCCGACCTTTCTGTCCTGGGCCTCCTCCGTGGCCAGAGTGAGGCCCACTGTAAATTGGAGGAGCAGCACCTCATATTTCGCTTGGGTAGTTTACACCCCAGCGGTATGAACATTGACTTCTCCAATTTCAGGTAGTCCCTGCTTTCTCCCTCATTCCCCTCCCCTTCCCAGCTCTCCCACAGCCCACTGTCTCCGCCTCTTCCTTTCTTCTTCCCACCCCCACCCGTGCGTTATTCCATTCCATTTCTTCAGCACGACATGCCAGAAAGACAGGCATGTGGGTTTGCTACATTTCTTCTTCAATCATAGAGTTATAGAGTTCTGTGGAAACAGGCCCTTCGGCCCAACTTGTCCTACCTACCTGCCAGCGTTTGTCCCATATCCCTCCAAACCTGCCCTATCCAAGTACCTGTTTAAATGTTTCTTAAACATAGCAATAGTCCATGTCTCAACTACCTCCTCCGGTAGCTCGTTCCCTACACCCGCCACCCCATTGTGTGAAAATGTCACCCCTTCAGATTCGTACAAAATCTCCCCCCTCCCCCCACCTCACCTTAAACCTATGTCCTCTGGTTCTCGATTCCCGTACCCGGGGCAAGAGACTCTGTGCGTCTTACCCGGTCTATCTTACCCGTGTGATTTTTTTACACACAATTCACCAACATCTGTCGGCATATCTGCAACGTTCCACCTTCCTCGGATTTGCTGCCAGATGCCGGTAACCAAGGTAACACGACAGACACTAATCAGCGTTGCCTTAGTTGTCACCGGCTGAATAATGGCTTAGTTGTAAGAAATGGCCGCGTTAGGACTGCTGAACCGACGAGAAAATTACTTTGCCAGCACTGATCTGCTCAGGGTCAGCCCGCAACTGTTCTCCACTCCGCCCGCTGCTGACTGCAAGCTGCAGAAACTGATAGCTCCACAAAGCCCGATCAATACCCGCTCAAACAAAACACAATGTAAAAGCATTTTTTTGGGGGGGCCAGAGAATTACAAATTCTGTCAGATCGGTTTTGTGGCAGAATAACGTTGACTTTTGTCGACGCTAAATGTTAACTGTCTGGGAGTGAGATGTGATAGCAAAGTCAGCTTGGTTTTCAGTAGAATGGCGAGCTGATTGAGAGCTACAGGCTGCAGTTTCATGGAGGGATCTGTCATATGCTGAGAGGATGGAGCGGCTGGGCTTGTACACTCTGGAGTTTAGAAGGATGAGAGGGGATCTCATTGAAACGTATAAGATTGCGAAGGGCTTGGACACGCTAGAGGCAGGAAACATGTTCCCGATGTTGGGGGAGTCCAGAACCAGGGGCCACAGTTTAAGAATAAGGGGTAGGCCATTTTGAACGGAGATGAGGAAACACTTTTCACACAGAGAGTTCTTTTCACACAGAGAGTACTGATTGGGGACGATCAGCCATGATCACATTGAATGGCGGTGCTGGCTAGAAGGGCCGAATGGCCTACTCCTGCACTTATTGTCTATTGTCTATTGTCTAGATCCAGATGGTTTATTCTAGGATACAGGATGCCTCGGACTAGTGTGAGTCGCAAGCTAGAATCTAATCCCACTTTGAGTTGTTTTATACGTGGGTGTCTGGAAGTGGGCTAGAATCTACAGGTGAGAATCTAAAAGAGGAGTTTGGATAGTTTTATACATATTTTTTTGTATCTGGGATCAAAGTTATGGGCCTGTCCCACTATACAAGTTTACCCAAGAGCTCTCCGAGTTAAAATAAAAATCAAACTCGTGGTAAGCACGTAGAATGTACATAGCGGGTACGTCGGAGCTCGGGGACGTCTCTTAGCGGCTCGCAACGCTAACGGCGGGTACTCGGGAAACGCGGTAAGCTCGTGAAGATTTTTCAACGTTGAAAAATGTCCACGAGAGCCCCGAGCGGCTATTACCGTAATTCTCCGAGTTCGAATCAGGGGAAACTCGGGAGAACTCTTGAATTAGCTCGTACAGTAGGACAGCCCCATTAGACTATTCAGGCCATCAAGTCTACTCCATCATCTGATCTATCTATCCCTCTCAATCCCATTCTCCTGCCTTCTGCCCATAGCCACCCATACTAATCAAGTGTCTCTTAATTTCTGTCTTAAAAAATATATCCATTGACTGCCTCCACAGCCTTCCGTGGCAGTCTTCTTCTTATCGAGTCCACACACAAGATTAGAAGTTGTTCAGCCAGAGCTGAACGCACTTCTCGGCGTCTGCACACAATGGTGTCTGTCTTGTCGCTTCTTGTGTTTCATGGGCGCGGTGGTGGAAAGATTGGTGGGAAACAGGGCCGCGACGTGAACGCTCTTTCCTTGACCCCTCTGTGGCAATGAATTCCACAGATTCACCACCCTAGATGAATTCCTCCTCATTTCCTTTCTAAAGGTACGTACTTTTATTCTGAGGCGATGGCCTCTGGTCCTAGACTCTCCTACTAGTGGAAACATCCGCTCCACATCCACTCTATCCAGGCCTTTCACTATTCTGTATGTTTCAATGAGATACCCACTCATCCTTCTAAACTCCAGCGAGTACAGGCGTAGTGTGCTGTCAGGCGCTCATCATAGGTTAACCCATTCATTCCTGGAATCATTCTTGTAAACCTCCTCTGGACTCTCTCCAGAGCCAGCATCCTTCCTCAGACCTGGTGCCCAAACTTGCTCACAATATTCCAAATGCGGCCTGACCAGCACCTTATAGAGCCTCAGCATTACATCCCTGTTTTTGTATACAAGCCCTCTTGAAATAAATGCCAGCATTGAGTTTGCTTTTGTTTCTAAACATTCGACTTGCAGATTAACTTTTTGGGAATCCTGCACCAGCGCTCCCAAGTCCCTATGCACCTCCGATTTCTGGATTCTCTCTACGCCTTTATTCCTACAACCAAAATGCATGACTCCACACTTTGCCACACTATATTCCATCTGCCACTTCTCTGCCCACCCTGCAAACCTGTCCAAGTCTTCCTGCAGACTCCCTGCTTTCTCTACACTACCTGCCCTTCCATCTATTTTCATATCATCCGCCAAACTTGGTCACAAAACCTTCGATCCCCTCGTCCAAATCATTAATATACAACGTGAAGAGCAGTGTTTTTTTTCTAGGATAATGGGTGATTAGGAGTGAAATCGGCAGGAATCTAACCGAGGGGCACGGAGTGATTGTACACAGAATAATGCAAATAGTAAAATTCCGATTATCTGCAACCCGACTGTAGATTGGTTATTTCTTACTAGCCAATTGTAGTTGTTTCTGGACCGCAGGCGGAGAAGGAACTTGTGGCCTCAAAAGCTGCTGGGGTTACGTTCAGCCAGGGGGAGGTGCAACGAGACCTGGGTGTCCTTGTACACCGGTCACTGAAGGTTGGCGTGCAGGCACAGCAGGCAGTGATGAAAGCTAATGGAATGCTGGCCTTCATAACAAGAGGATTTCAGTACAGGAGTAAAGAGGTTCTGCTGCAGTTGTATAGGGCTCTGGTGAGACCACACCTGGAGTATTGTGTACAGTTTTGGTCTCCTAATTTGAGGAAGGACATCTTTGTGATTGAGGCAGTGCAGCGTAGGTTCACGAGATTGATCCCTGGGATGGTGGGACTGTCATATGAGGAAAGATTGAAAAGACTTGGGTTTAGAAGGATGAGGGGGGATCTTATAGAAACATATAAAATTATAAAAGGACTGGACAAGCTAGATGCAGGAAAAATGTTCCCAATGTTGGGCGAGTCCAGAACCAGGGGCCACAGTCTTAGAATAAAGGGGAAGCCATTTAAGACTGAGGTGAGAACAAACTTTTTCACCCAGAGAGTTGTGAATTTGTGGAATTTACTGCCACAGAGGGCAGTGGAGGCTAAGTCACTGGATGGATTTAAGAGAGAGTTAGATAGAGCTCTAGGGGCTAGTGGAATCAAGGGATATGGGGAGAAGGCAGGCACGGGTTATTGATAGCGAACGATCAGCCATGATCACAATGAATGGCGGTGTTGGCTCGAAGGGCCGAATGGCCTCTTCCTGCACCTATTTTCTATGTTTCTATGTTTCTATGACACAGGCAGAGCAGCACGGGTTTGGCGAGACATCAGTCGCTGGGCTGTTGAACCCAGTATGGGATCCCTTGCAATTCTCGCCTCCAGACCAACGAGGCATATGGCCATCTGGGTCAGGTCTACGGCCCAGCCAAAGAACCGCGCGCTTATCTGGTTGAAGCGGACGGAGCCATTGACAGACGCAACCGTCAACATCTCCTTCCAGTGAAGGAACCGCGCCCTGCGACTCCATATCCAGACGTCTCGCGTTCTGTATACCCTGGGGAAGCTTGTTCCCAACCTCAGCGACATATCTGTCCCCCTGCAGGAACTGACTCACAAAGGCGCCGCATGGTCCTGGTATCTGCAGCACCAAAGAGCTTTCCGCACTCTCCAGTCACAATTGGAAATCGACAATAGACAACAGACAATAGCTGCAGGAGTAGGCCATTCGGCCCTTCGAGCCAGCACCGCTATTCAATGTGATCATGGCTGATCATCCCCAATCAGTACCCCGTTCCTGCCCTCTCCCCATATCACCATGACTCCGCTATCTTTAAGAGCCCTTTCTAGCTCCCTCTTGAAAGCGTCCAGATCTGCACCGACCATTCAGGAATCCTGATGTCCTGGCACCAGCTCACCATGTTTGCCGAGCATCCTTCCCATTCACCAGAGCCCCAATCCCAAATCCCACACTCATCAGATCCCGGTCCCATATAGAAGTTGGGAGGTCATGTTGCAGTTGTATAAGACGTTGGTGAGACCGCGTTTAGAATGTTGTGTTCAGTTCTGGGCACCATGTTATAGGAAAGATATTGTCAAGCTTGAAAGGGTTGATTTTGCCAGGACTAGAGGGCGTTAGCCTAGGGAGAGGTTGAGTAGGCTGGGTCTCTATTTCATGGAGCACAGGAGGATGAGGGGAGTTCTTATCGAAGTATACAAAATCATGAGAGAAATAGATCGGGTAGATGCACAGAGTCTTTTACCCAGAGTAGGGGAATCGAGGACCAGAGGACATAGGTTCAAGGTGAAGGGGAAAAGATTTAATAGGAATCAGAGGGATAACCTTTTCACACAAAGGGTGGTGGGTGTATGGAACAAGCTGCCAGAGGAGGCAGTTGAGGCTGGGACTATCCCATCGTTTAAGAAACAAGTGGACAGGTACATGGATAGGACAGGTTTGGAGGGATATGGACCAAGCGCAGGCAAGTGGGACTAGGGTAGATGGGACATTGTTGGTCGGTGTGGGCGAGTTGGGCTGAAGGGCCTGTTTCCACACTGTATCACTCTGTGAACTGACAGGGTCCCATTTCCCACACTCACTCTAACCATTTTCTAATCTAAATCTAATCTACACATCTTCCTCTCCCTCTCCCATCAGGCAAAAGGTACAGAAGTGTGAAAACGCACACCTTCAGATTCAGGAACAGTTTCTTCCCGGCTGTTATCAGGCAACTGAACCATCCTACCACAACCAGAGAGCAGTGCTGAACCACTATCTGCCTCATTGGTGACCCTCTGGCTATCCTTGTGCAGGGAGGAACTGCAGATGCGGGTCTAAACCGAAGATGGTCACAAGAAGCTGGAGTAACTCCGCGGGACAGGCAGCATCTCTGGAGAAGGGTCTCAACCCGGAAACATCACCAAATTCCTTCTCTCTCCAGAGATGCTGCCTGGCCCGCTGAGTTACTCCAGCTTTTTGCGTCTATTCTTGATCAGACTTTGCTGGCTTCACCTTGCACTAAACGTTATTCCCTTATTATGTATCTGTAGGCTGCAAATGGCTCGATTATAATCATGTATTGTCTTTCTGCTGAGCGGATAGCACGCAAAAGCTTTTCACTGGACCCGGGTACACGTGACAATAGACTAAACTGAAACATATTGTGTTCACTGAAAAATGTATTGCACTGGTCATAGAGTCATAGTCATACAGCGTGGAAACAGACCCTTCGGCCCAACTTGTCCATGCCAACCAAGGTGTCTCATCCGCACTAGTCCCACCTGCCCACGTTTGGTCCGTATTTCCTCTACCTCCTTCCTGTCCATGTACCTGTCTAAATGTCTTTTAAATGTTCTTAAAGATTAGTAAAAGATTAGCTTAAAGATAGCGGGGGTGTCAGGGGATGATCAGGGGAGGTCGTTGAGGCTGGGACCATCCCATCTAAAGAAGTCAGGCGACGTGGGGAGAAGGCAGGAACGGTGTACTGACTGGGGATGATCATATTGAATGGTGGTGCTGGCTCGAAGGGCCGAATGGCCTACCCCTGCACCTATTGTCTAATAGTGGTGTAATAATAATATGGTGCGTAACATTTTACAATGAGCATTAAAATATGTCGCTGTTTCAATACAAATAATATTCAGGAATCTGGAAAATTCACTAATTTTGTCTCGCCAAATAGTTCAAGCCTGCGGAGTTTTTACTGTTCCATACAGTGAGTTACTGACTGAAATATTTTCTATGGGATAATGGCGCTCGGAAGGGACTTACAGGCGAGAATTAAATTGAAGAGTTTAGATGGTTTATAGGCAGAATAATAGATACCTGGGAATAGGCTACAGGCTGGAATTTAATCGAGCGGAGAGATAGCAGTTTTATACGATATTGGATACCTCAGAGTTAGTTAATAGGTTGGAATTATTCAAAAGATTTAGATGTTTCTTTATTGAGAATAATGGATACTCGAAAGTGAGTTACGAGCCACAATCTAATCATTGGTTTATATGTAGGATAATGTATACCTGGGAAAAGCACAAAGTGCTGGAGGAACTCAGCGGGTCGGGCAGGGGAGAAGGCAGGAGAATAGGGTTAGGAGGGAGAGATACATCAGCCATGATTAAATGGTGGAGCAGACAGGAAGGGCCGAATGGCCTAATACTGCTCATGTCTCTTATGAGCTTAGGGGAATGTGGGAAGGAACTGCAGATGCTGGTTTACACAGAAGATAAACACAAACAGCTGGAGTAACCCAGTGGGTCAAGTAACATCTCCGAAGGT
Organism: Okamejei kenojei; assembly: GCA_035221665.1. Classification (NCBI taxonomy): domain Eukaryota; kingdom Metazoa; phylum Chordata; class Chondrichthyes; order Rajiformes; family Rajidae; genus Okamejei; species Okamejei kenojei. Next base: position 11,262,379 of record CM069139.1, read on the forward strand.
GACGATTCGGGTCAAGAGAAGAGTCTCGATCTGAAACGTCACCTCTTTCTTCTCTCCAGAGATGCTGTCTGACCCTCTGAGTTCCTCCAGCATTGTGTGCCGGTCTGGGTAGAGAATATATACCTAGGAGTGGGTCACAGAATGAAATTTAATCCCAGGATTCAAACGTTTATAAACCTTGAGGATTGTGACGAGAGCAGAGAGGAGAAGTTATATTGTTGGAATACTTGAAATGAAGTATTTTGTTGCCCATCATGAGTCCACAGTTGTCCACCGTGAAGATCACCATCAGCAGGCAGACAACACATGGGCAGGAGGCAAGGTGGCGCAGCGGTAGAGTTGCTGCCATACAGCGCCAGAGATCCCGGTTCGATCCTGACCACGGGCGCCGTCTGTACTGAGTTTGTACGTTCTCCCCGAGACCGGCGTGGGTTTTCTCCGAGATCTTCGGTTTCCTCCCACACTCCAAATACGTACAGGTTTGAAGGCTAATTGGCCCGGTTGGGTAGTGTTCATGTGCGGGGATCGCTGGTCGGTGCGGACTGGGTGGGCTGAAGGGCCTGTTTCCGTGCTGTATCTCTAAACTAAACTCAACATTAACGCGAAAGGATTTATTGCGTGTTTGTGATAATCTACTACACGTCACATCAATTTAATAACTTGCCTAGAAAAATAAAGCGATTGTGAAAGTCTCGCTCTTGTGACTATTTAAATCATTCTAAGCAAAGGCTAATGATACATATTAGGTGATCATCCCAAGTGCTATTGGATGTGAATTCCAGGTGCAGATTTATTGTAAAGACCGTTTATCAATCAACACATTATATCAAATCATGAGAGGACTAGATTGGGTAGATGCACAGAGACTCTTGCCCAGAGTAAGTGAATCGAGGACCAGGGGATATCGTTTAGATACAGCGCGGAAACAAGCCCTTCGACCCCCCGAGTCTGCGCCGACCAGCGATCCCCGCACATTAACACTATCCTACACACACTGGGGAGAATTTACACACACACCAGGTCAATTAACCTACATACCTGTACGTCTTTGGAGTGTGGGAGGAAACAGAAGATCTCGGAGAAAACCCACGCGGTCACGGGGAGAAGGCACAAACTCCGTACAGACAGCACCCATAGTCGGGATCGAACCCGGGTCTTCGGTGCTGCAAGCGCTGTACGGCAGCGACTCTACCGCTGCGCCAGCGTGGCCGCCCAGGTTAAGGTATATAGGTTTAAGGTGAAGGGGTAAAGATCTAATAGAAATCTGAGGGGTAACCTTATCACACAAAAGGCGGTGGATGTTTGGGACAAGCTGCCAAGAAACATTTGGACAGGTACATGGATAGGACAGGTTTGGAGGGATATGAACCGAATCCTGGCAGGTGGGTCTTGTGTAGCTGGGATATGTTGGCCGGTGTGGGCAAGTTGGGCCGAAGGGTCCATTACCACACTCTATGACTCAATTAATGCTTTGTTCAGCATAATCAATGCATGTGATATATTTTGATATGGATATCGTCATAGTAACTGGACTCAGGAAGGAGATGAATGCTTCGTTAAAATGGATATGGTAATGGTGGAAGTGCTTCCACATCACTGGCTTGTCAGACAGAGAATAAAAACGTGGGCATATTTAAGAAAAAATATCCTTCTTTCTTCTCCACTCTAGTTCTTGAAGATTACTCCTCTGATCCCTGGCTCACATGACCTTGGCTCTCATTTCACTCCTCCCATAAGGAAGAAGGCGTAGCATGATGAAACCATGGCCAGCAGGTTCAAGAGCAGCTTCTTCCCTTCAACCGTCAGGCTCTTGAGCACCACGCAACACCTTAAAGGAGGACACAAAGTGCTGAAGTAAATCAGCAGGTCACATAGCATCTCGGGAGAACATGGATAGGCGACATTTGGATTTGACATCCATCCACCATTGCCCATCCATGCTGACCAAAGCTACCTGAACCGCTGAGCTACAACAGCACGTCGTGTACAAAACAGCATCCTTGTCGGAAGAAGTCTGAGGTCTGAAGAAGGGTCTCGACCCATTCCTTCTCTCCAGAGATGCTGCCTGTCCCGATGAGTTACTCCAGCATTTTGGTTAAGCCAGCATCTCCTTGTTACTACACAACACTAACCTCAACTCTCAACTTCTATGGACTGTCTAACAATAAAATATGGATTTGGGTTTTTTTTTGCATTTGTATTGTAGTTATTAATTTGTTCATTTTTGTTTAGCTTTAGTTTTCACAAACTTTTTCATCCCGTTTACCCCTGGCAACTTCAATAGCACGTAACAGTGTTATTTCACTTATTTATGAACAACTAATGATGAACAGATCCCGGCACACCAGAACCAAACACAGTCAGTCAATGAGAAAAATACATGTACAAATCCAGAATCAACAAATTTACCCCCTGGGTAGGCGAAATGTACCCCCTGGTGGTAAATGTACCCCAGGTTGGGAACCCTTCGTTTAGAGATACAGAGCGGAGGCAGGCCCTTCAGCCCACCAGCTCTGCGCCGACCAGCACATTAACACCATCCTACTCCCACTAGGGACATTTTTTACATTTACCAAGTCAATTAACCTACTTACCTACACGTCTTTGGAGTGTGGGAGGAAACCGAAGATCTGGGAGAAAACCCACGCAGGTCACGGGGAGAACGTACAAACTCTTGTCCTACTGCTGCAAGTAAGAATTTCATTGTTCTGTTGTTGGTACATATGACAATTAAACACTTCAGGAAGGAACTGCAGATGCTGGAAAATCAAAGTAGACAAAAATGCTGGAGAAACTCAGCTGGTGCGGCAGCATCTATGGACCGAAGGAAAAAGGCAACGTTTCGGGCCAAAAACGTTGCCTGTTTCCTTTGCTCTATAGATGCTGCCGCACCCACTGAGTTTCTCCAGCATTTTTGTCTACCCTCTGATAATCAAACACTCTCGACTCTCTTAAATCTTGCCTCTCTGGTTTTGGTTTATTATTGTCATGTGTACTGAGATGCAGCATACATCCGCCCTCGACTCCATCCAGGAACCCCGACAGTCCTTTCAGGTGAGGCACCTCCTCCAACCTCATCCACTGTATCCAATGTTCCCGGTGTGGGCTCCTATACTTCATCGAGACCAAGCGCAGGCTCGGCGATCGTTTCGTTTTAACACTTACACTCAGTCTGCCTTGGCCTACTCGACCTCCCTGGTTGCCAAACATTTTAACCCCCCCTCCCATTCCCACGCTGACCTTTCTGTCCTGGGTCTCCTCCACTGTCGGAGTGCGGCCCAGCGCAAATTGGAGGAACAGCACCTCATATTTCGCTTGGGTAGCTTACACCCTAGCGGCATGAACGTAGATTTCTCTAATTCCAAGAAGCAACTGCATTCCCTGCCCTCCCCTCTCTTCCTCCCTCCCTCCACCACCCTCATCACCCTACCTGTCCCATTAACTTGTATCCCTCTAGTTATCACACCTTCCCCAGACAACAATGGACCATTGTGTGCTCTACGCTTCCTGAGGTCATCGGTTACGGGCCGATTTGGTCTGGCATGATCTCGCCTTCAGTTAATTTCCTCTCCAACCCCACCTTTCCTCACCACCTCTACTTTCAGAGTTTTCTGTTTCCACCCACACTCCAAAGGCGTACAGGTTTATACGTTAACCGGCTTGGTGCGAACGTAAAATTGTCCCTAGTGTGCGTCGGGTAGTGTTGATGTGCGGGGATCGCTGGTCGGTGCGGACTCGGTGGGCCGAGGGGCCTGTTTCCAAGCTGTGTCTCGCAAGAAGCCTTCACAGGATGCTCCGACAGGCGCACTTAGTTTGTTACAGCTTGCAAACACAGCGCGGGAACAGGCCGTTCGGCCCACTGAGTCTGCGCCGACCAGCGATCGCCGCACATTAACACTACCCAAGGGGTGGAAGGTTGCAACCTTCACGTGGTCCGCCCTGTTTGCCCCACACACGCTAGGGACAATTTACACCTATCCCAATTAGCCTGCAAACCTGCATGTCTTTGGAGCGCGGGAGGAAAGCGAAGGTCTTGGAGAAAGCCCATGTGTACATAAACCCTGTGCAGACAGCACCTGTAGTCGGGATCGAACCCGGGCCTCCGGCAATGCAAACGCTATAAGGCAGCAACTCTACCGCTGCGCCACCGTGCCGCCTATGTTCTGGGAGAGAGTCACTAGCAGTGAGTGACTATCTACAGGTGTGCCTGGCGCCTTTGCCCTGTGCCAGCCTGTGGGTTGATGGTGCCAAAGACAGGGAGACCCCAGCCATTGCAGGAGCAGCCCACCCGAGGCACCAGCATCTGCCTTTACTTTCTTGAGAGGCATTAAGCAGCTGTTGTGGAACGGCGAGGCAGATGTTCCCCTGAATGGATTGATGAACTTCCTTTTGTTAGACAAGGTCTGTGAAAAATAACATTGGGCACGTTTAGTAATGAGTGATGTTGGAATGAAGTGCCATCCGTGCCAATTGAAAAAAAAAACTTGGGAATTAATCACATTTCTCCACCATTCAGGCACAGAGTCTCTTGCCTAGAGGAGGGGAATCGAGAACCGGAGAGCATAGGTTTAAGGTGAGAGGGGAAAGATTTCATAGGAATCCCTGAGGGGTCACTTTTACATGCAAACAGCGGTGGGTGTATGGAACGAGCTGCCGGAGGAGGCAGTTGCGGCAGGTACTATGGCAACATTCAGGAAACATTTTGACAGGTACGTGGAGAGGACAGGTTTAGAGGGAAATGGGTCAAATGCAGGCAGGTGGGATGAGTGTAGCTGGGACATGCTGGCCGGTGTGGACATGTTAGGCCGTAGGGCCTGTTTCCACACGGAATGTCAAAGGTCTGGGCTAAGGAGGGAGTTTGTTACAGAAGAATGTCTTAGGTCTGCTTGGCGGTGCAGTGGTAGAGCTGCCGTCCAACAGCGCCAGAGACCCGGGTTCAATCCTGGCCACGGTTGCTGTCTGCACGGAGTTTGCACGTTCTCCCTGTGACCGCGTGGGTTTTCTCCGGATGCTATATGCTGGATAGGTATATGGACGTGAAGGGAATGGAGGGGTATGGTCTGAGTGCAGGTAGATGGGACTAGGGGAAAACAAATGGTCGGCACGGACTGGAAGGGCCGAGAGGGCCTGTTTCCGTGCTGTAATTGTTATATGGTTATATGGTTATAGTCACCTCGCACATTCCAAAGACGTGAAGGTTTGTCGGTCACTTGGCTGCTGTAAGTTGCCCCCAGCGTGCAAAAAAGAACTAGTGTAAACAGGTGATCGCTGGTCGGTGCGGACGCGGTGGGCCGAAGGGCCTATATCCTACGCTGTAAACGAAACAAAAACTAAACTAATTTGTATCACTCCACTTGAATCAGCACTTCATTACAGCCAGGCTTTGTGCTATATACATAAATCAGTCTGAAGAAGGGTCTCCAACGAAAAACATCACCCATTCCTTCTCTCCGGAGATGCTGCCTGACCCGCTGAGTTACTCCAGCTTTTTATGTCTATTTAGTTTAGTTTAGTTCAGAGATACAGCCTGGACCCACTGGTTCCATCCTGGACCCTGGTGCCAGGGTCCGGGATGTGTCTGAACGTGTCCAAGATATCCTGAAAAGGGAGGGAGAGGAGCCTGAGGTCGTGGTACATATTGGTACCAATGACATAGGTAAAAAAAAGACAAGAGGTCCTAAAAGGAGAATTTAGGGAGTTAGGAAGAGAGCTATGGAAAAGGACCACAAAGATAACAATCTCAGGACGACTTCCTGTCCCACGCGACATTGAGAGTAGGAATGGAGCAAGGTGGAGGATAAACGCGTGGCTGAAGGACTGGTGTGGAGGGCAGGGATTCAAGTTTCTGGATCATTGGAACCTCTTTCGGGGAAGGAGTGGCCCGTATAAAAAGGACGGGTGCACTTGAACCCAAGGGGGACCAGTATCCTAGCAGGGAAATTTGCAAAGGCTACTGGGGGGACTTTAAACTAGATAGGTTGGGGGGAGGGACTCAAATAGAGATAGCTAGGAGACGGTGTCTGAGGCAGGAGGCAGAGAAGGGAAGCACTCAGACCCAACATGTACGGGGGGAAGAAGAAAAAAATAATAAACAGAGAATAAGACGTGGTGGGTGTCTTAAAGGCGTGAGCAGAGAGAAAGAGGGGTATAAAATTACAATAGAAGCAAATGGTAGCAAGGTGAAAATGGCAGACAAATCCAGGAAAAAAATCAAAAGGGGCCACTTGTCAACATAATTGTATAAAGGGTAAAAGTGTTGTAAAAACAAGCCTGAAGGCTTTGTGTCTCAATGCGAGGAGCATTCGTAATAAGGTGGATGAGTTGAAGGTGCAGATAGCTATCGATATGGGTAGAGCTGCGAAACTCTAAGGGGCAGAAAACGCTAGTGGGAGTTGTGTACAGGCCACCTAACAGTAGTAGTGGAGTTGGGGATGGCATCAAACAGGAAATTAGAAGTGCGTGCAACAAGGGTAACACAGTTATAATGGGTGACTTCAATCTACATATAGATTGGGTGAATCAAATGGGCAGGGGTGCTGAGGAAGAGGATTTCTTGGAATGTATGCGGGATAGTTTTCTAAACCAACATGTAGAGGAACCAACGAGAGAGCAGGCTATTCTAGACTGGGTATTGAGTAATGAGGAAGGGTTAGTTAGCAGTCTTGTTGTACGTGGCCCCTTGGGCAAGAGTGACCATAATATGATTGAGTTCTTCATTAGGATGGAGAGTGACATAATTAAGTCAGAAACAAGGGTTCTGAACTTAAACAAAGGTAACTTTGAAGGTATGAGCCGTGAATTGGCCAAGATAGACTGGCAAGTGATTCTTAAAGGGTTGACAGTGGATGTGCAATGGAAGGTATTTAAAGACTGCATGGATGAACTACAACAATTGTTCATCCCAGTTTGGCAAAAGAATAAATCAGGGAAGGTGGTGCATCCGTGGATAACGAGGGAAATCAGGGATAGTATAAAAACTAAAGATGAGGCATACAAATTGGCCAAAAAAAGCAGCCTACCAGAGGACTGGGAGAAATTCAGAATCCAGCAGAGGAGGACAAAGAGCTTAATTAGGAAAGGGAAAATAGATTACGAAAGGAAACTCGCAGGGAACATAAAAACTGACTGCAAAAGTCTTTATAGATATGTGAAGAGAAAGAGACTAGTTGGAATAAATGTTGGTCCCTTGCAGTCAGAAGCAGGTGAATTGATCATGGGGAACAAGGACATGGCAGACCAATTGAATAACTACTTTGGTTCTGTCTTCACTAAGGAAGACATAAATAATCTGCCGGAAATAGCAGTGGTCCGGAGGTCAAATAAGATGGAGGAACTGAGTGAAATCCAGGTTATCCGGGAAGTGGTGTTGGGTAAATTGAACGAATTAAAGGCTGATAATTCCCGAGGGCCAGATGGTCTGCTCAAGGAGGTAGCCATGGAAATAGTGGATGCATTAGTGATAATTTTTCAAAACTCCTTAGATTCTGGAGTAGTTCCTGAGGATTGGAGGATAGCTAATGTAAACCCACTTTTAAAAAAAGGAGGAAGAGAGAAAGTGGGGAATTACAGACCAGTTAGTCTAACATCGGTAGTGGGGAAACTGCTAGAGTCAGTTATTAAAGATGGGATAGTAGCGCATTTGGAAAGTGGTGAAATCATTGGACAAAGTCAGCATGGATTTACAAAAGGTAAATCATGTCTGACGAATCTTATAGAATTTTTGGAGGATGTAACTAGTAGAGTGGATAAGGGAGAACCAGTGGATGTATTATATCTGGACTTTCAGAAGGCTTTCGACAAGGTCCCACATAGGAGATTAGTATATAAACTTAAAGCACACGGTATTGGTGGTTCAATATTGATGTGGATAGAGAACTGGCTGGCAGACAGGAAGCAAAGAGTAGGAGTAAACGGGTCCTTTTCAGAATGGCAGGCAGTGAGTAGTGGGGTACCGCAAGGCTCAGTGCTGGGACCCCAGCTATTTACAATATACATTAATAATTTGGATGAGGTAATTGAATGCAACATCTCCAAATTTGCAGATGACACCAAGCTGGGGGGTATAGTTAGGTGTGAGGAGGATGCTAGGAGGCTGCAGGGTGATTTGGATAGGTTGGGTGAATGGGCAGATGCATGGCAGATGCAGTATAATGTGGATAAATGTGAGGTTATCCACTTTGGTGGCAAAAACATGAGGGTAGACTATTATCTGAATGGTGGCAGATTAGGAAAAGGGGAGATGCAACGAGACCTGGGTGTCATGGTACACCAGTCATTGAAAGTAGGCACGCAGGTGCAGAAGGCAGTGAAGAAAGCAAATGGTATGTTAGCATTCATAGCAAAAGGATTTGAGTATAGGAGCAGGGTGGTTCTACTGCAGTTGTACAGGGTTTTGGTGAGACCACACCTGGAGTATTGGGTACAGTTTTGGTCTCCAAATCTGAGGAAAGACATGCTTGCCATAGAGGGGGTTCAGAGAAGGTTCACCAGACTGATTCCTTGGATGTCGGCTTTCATATGAAGAAAGACTGGATAGACTCGGCTTGTACTCACTGGAATTTAGAAGATTGAGGGGGGATCTTATAGAAACTTACAAAATTCTTAAGGGATTGGACAAGCTAGATGCAAGAAGATTGTTCCCGATGTTGGGGGAGTCCAGAACAAGGGGTCACAGTCTAAGGATACTGGGGAATTCCTTTAGGACCGAGATGAGGAAAACATTCATTACACAGAGAGTGGTGATTCTCTGGAATTCTCTGCCACAGAAGGTCGTTGAGGCCAGTTCATTGGCTATATTCAAGAGGGAGTTGGATGTGGCTCTTATGGCTAAAGGGATCAGGGGGTATGGAGAGAAGGCAGGTACGGGATACTGAGTTGGATGATCAGCCATGATCATATTGAATGGCGGTGCAGGCTCGAAGGGCCGAATGGCCTGCTCCTGCACCTATTTTTCTATGTTTCTATGTTTCTATGTTCCATACCGACCAGCGATCCCCGCACATTAACACTATCCTTCACCCACCAGGGACAATTTTTACATTCACCAGGCCAATTAAACTACAAACCTGTACGTCTTTGGAATGTGCGAGGAAACCGAAGATCTCGGAGAAAACCTATGCAGGTCACGGGGAGAACGTGCAAACTCCGTACAGACAGCACCCGTAATCGGGATCGAACCCGGGTCTCTGGCATTGCATTCGCCGTGAGGCGGCAACTCTACCGCTGCGACCTCCCCAGTGCCCGCGTCTCATGCACATTCAGGGGCTACGGGGAGAAGGCAGGAGAATGGGGTTAGGAGACAGAGGTAGACCAGTTGACTTGACGGGCCGAATGGCCTAATTCTGCTCCTATCACTTATGAACTGAGGAGTTTGAATTCCTCGCACAATGTGAAGGCGCTGGAAGTCAGTTTCAGTTTCAGTTTCGTCTATTGTCACGTGTACCGCAGTACAGTGGAAAGCTTTTGTCGCGTGCTAACCAGTCAGTGGGAAGATAATACATGATTACAATCGAGCCATTCGCAATGTACAGATACACGATATGGGAATAACATTGAATGCAAGGTAAAGCCAGTCCGATCAAGGATATTCCACGCATCACTAGTGAGGTGGATAGTAGTTCAGCGCTGCTCTCTGGTTGTGGTAGGATGATTCAGTTGCCTGATAACAGCTGGGAAGAAACTGCCCCTGAATCTGGAGGTGTGCGTTTTCACACTTCTGTACCTTTTGCCCGATGGGAGGGGGAGAAGAGGGAGTGACTGACTGGTCCTTGATGATGCTGCTGGCCTTGCCGAGGCAGCGTGAGGTGTAGATGGAGTCAATGGAAGGGAGGTTGGTTTGTGTGGCGGTCTGGGCTGCGTCCACAATTGGCTGCAATTTCCTGCGGCCTTGGCTGGAGCTGTTCCCAAACCCAGCTGCGATGCACAGCTCACACACGTACTGACAAAGGGCAGCTTATTCCCCATCAAGAAGGGGGAAGAGTCGTGAGCCCCAATGTGACCCAACTGTGTGCATTGCAGCACCTGAGCGTACTGTAAGTCTCACTGAGACCACGCACAGAATTCTCTAATCGTAGCGGCAGTGTTGCGGCCTCACAGCGCCAGGGAATCCGGGTTCAATCCCGACCACGGATGCTGCCTGTACGGAGTTTGTACCTTCTCCCCTGACCACGGGGATTTTCTTCCCACATTCCACAGACGTACAGGTTTGCAGGTTAATTGGCTTGGTAAAAATTGTAATTGTCCCCAGTGAGTGTAGGGTAGCGCTAGTGTGCGGGGATCGCTGGTCGGCGCGGACTCCGTGGGCCGTAGGGTCCGTTTCCGCGCTGTGTCTCTAATCTAAACTAAACTAAACCAACCTAGAAAAAACCCTCTCCTTCTCTCCTTTTTTTTCCTTCTCTCTTCTCTGGATTTGCCCGCCCACATCAACCCTTTTCTCCCTGCCCCCATCCCATTCCGCCTACATTCCTTCCTCTGGTTTCACAATTCTCTCCACTTATCTCCAGTGAAGACAGTGATTGATAGGGTTATTGATAGGGGACGATCAGTCAGTGAAGAAAGCTAATGGAATGCTGGCCTTCATAACAAGAGGATTTCAGAAAAGGAGTAAAGAGGTTCTCCTGCAGTTGTATAGGGCTCTGGTGAGACCACATCTGGAGTATTGTGTACAGTTTTGGTCTCCTAATTTGAAGAAGGACATCCTTGTGATTGGGGCAGTGCAGCGTAGGTTCACGAGATTGATCCCTGGGATGGCGGGACTGTCATATGAGGAAAGATTGAAAAGACTAGGCTTGTATTCACTGGAGTTTAGAAGGATGAGGGGGGATCTTATAGAAACATATAAAATTATAAAAGGACTGGACAAGCTAGATGCAGGAAAAATGTTCCCAATGTAGGGTGAGTCCAGAACCAGGGGCCACAGTCTTAAAATAAGGGGGAGGTCATTTAGGACTGAGGTGAGAAAAAACGTTTTCACCCAGAGAGTTGTGAATTTTTGGAATTCCCTGCCACAGAGGGCAGTGGAGGCCAAATCACTGGATGGATTTAAGAGCGAGTTAGATAGAGCTCCAGGGGCTAGTGGAGTCAAGGGATATGGGGAGAAGGCAGGCACGGGTTATTGATAGGGGACGATTAGCCATGATCACAATGAATGGCGGTGCTGGCTCAAAGGGCCGAATGGCATCCGCCTGCACCTATTTTCTATGTTTCTATGTTTCTATGTTTCTGGACCTTGGTCCAACCATCTGCCTGTCAACCCTCCACCCCGCTCACCTCTATCCACCTATCACTGGGCTTTATCCTGCCCCCACCTCTCTTCCAGCTTTCTCCCCCTTCCCCCCTCCTCCTCCTCCTCCTTCCCCTGTCCCCCCCACCACCCCCCACAATCAGTCTGAAGAAGGAACCCGACCCAAGCCATATCTCTCCATGTTCTCCAGAGATGCTGCCCTGCCCCCGCTGAGTTACTCCACTAACGGTGGAGTAGATAGATGTGGCGGTGAGGGGGGGGGGGGGGGGCTCCCTCTGCCAAAAAGCTGCACAACGCGCACCTTTAAACCGGTCGCGTTACAAGGCAGCGCCGCTTCTGAAAAAGCTCAGACGCAGCAGCGCTTCAGTGCAGCGCTCCCTCAAAACGGCACCAGCGTAGCGCACCCACAATACCGTGCCTTTCAACATAGAGCAGCGCTCCCCTACAACAGTAGCTGGCGGTCAGAGAGAAACTGAACAGCGCTGCACCACTAACAGTGTAGCGCTCCTCCAGAAGGCAGATAACACATATCTTTCCTTCATTTAAGCTAGACGCAAAAATGCTGGAGACACTCAATCAATGGGATCAGGCAGCATCTCTGGGGAGAAGGAATGGGTGAGATTTCTGGTCGAGACCGTTCATTTGTTCTAAGCAGCGTCTATGTATGTCTCCCGTTGTCCCCCGCCCCAACCCCGGACTCTCAGTCTGAAGAAGGGTCTCGACCCAAAACGTCACGCATTATTCCTTCTCTCTGTCCCTGCGCCGCTGAGTTACTCCAGCCTGTTGCGTCTCTGTTCGGTTTAAACCAGCATCTGCTGCATAAGGCAGAGAGAGAGAGATTCTTGATCCCTACATAAATAACAAACGCGGTCTCTCCCCCGTGCAACTTCTCCACAGATGCTTCCTTCATTCACAACAGCGCCACCGCGCACTGCTTATTGTGCACGAGTTGATTAAAATCCAGTGGTTAAGAGCCCCTAAGCAAATGCTGATGATAAATCTAAAAGTGAAAGGAGGATTGAGATGTCAGTGGTCGACTGGGGCAGACATTAAAAGATATGAGAGAAACAATCAAGGGCTAACATTTAAAGATTTAATACCATGTTTACAGTAAATGGCTATCCCTTTAAGTTAAACAAAAAATGAATAGAGGATCTCGCCCAGTCATGGCTAGCAGAAGTTAAATATAGTATCAGTTCAAAGGCAAAGGCTTATAAATGTACTAAATATAGCATTAAGCCCCAGGATTGAGAAAACTTCAGAATTCATTATAACAGCACTAAGGATGCAAGGAGGGTGGTGAGTCTGTGGAATTCATCGCCACAGACGGCTGTGAAGCTCGAACCTTGCACCTGGGGTCTTCGCTTCCGAAGAGTCTAGACTGGAAGTTGGACAATTTAATTAATACTGGCCAATTTTTCATATTTTACCAAGCCAATTAACCTACAAACCTGTACGTCTTTGGAATGTGGGAGGAAACCGAAGGATCTCGGAGAAAGCCCACGCAGGTCACGGGGAGAACGTGCAAACTCCGTACAGGCAGCGCCCGTAATCGGGATCGAACCCGGGTCTCCGGCCTTGCATTCGCTGTAAGGCAGCATCTCTACCGTTGCGCCACCGTGACCGCCTCTCACTATTCGGTAAGCTTACCGACTAGTGAAAGGCTTGGATAGTGTGGAAGGTAGACAAAAGTGCTGGAGAAACTCAGCGGGTGCAGCAGCATCTATGGAGCGAAGGAAATAGGCAACGTTTCGGGCCAAAACCCTTCTTCCTCCGAAAAATTAAACACTTTGTCTACTCCACTGCGAAATCTCCTCAAGGGGTGCCTACTTTGAAGAAGTTCTCCTCCTCCCTCCGAAAAAGGTTCTCCACCATGTGCAGTTCCTTTTTAAACACTTGGATAGAGTGATGTGGGGAGGATGTTTCCACTAGAGTCTAGGACCAGAGATCATAGCCTCAGAATTAAAGGATCTTCCTTTACGAAAGGGATGAGGAGGAATTTCTTTAGTCAGAGGGTGGTGAATCTGTGGAATTCTTTGCCACGCAAGACTGTGGAGGCCAAGTCAATGGATATTTTTAAGGCAGAGATAGATAGATTCATGATTAGTGCGGGTGTCAGGGGCTATGGGGAGAAGGCAGGAGAATGGGGTTAGGAGGGAGAGATAGATAAGTCAGGCAGCGTCTCTGAGAAAGGGAATAGATAATGTTTCGAATCGAGAACCTTCAAAATAGTATTGGGGGAAAATAAACAGGTTGATAAATCTTCAGGACAACGTATTCTGAGGTTTTGAAAGAGTTTTGGTTATATATAGAGACAATAGTTTTTTTTTAAATTTCTAGAATAATTCATGTAGATTGTAAGGTTTAGACTTTAATCTTTAGACTTTAGAGAAACAACATGGAAAAAAGCCCTTCGGCCGACCGAGCCGAGACCGACCAGCCCGATCACAAAACCTGCACGTCTTTGGAGTGTGGAGGGAAACCGGAGCACCTGGAGAAAACCCACGCGGTCACAGAGAGAACGTACAAACTCCGCACGGACAGCACCCGTGGTCAGGATGAAACCCGGGTCTCTGGCGCTGTGAGGCAGCAACTATACCGCTACATCTCTGCGCCGCCCCATGTTTTTTTGAAAAGATCAGTTAGTGGACGTGAAGCCTTCCTTTAGTGTGAAAGGACGATGAGTGATGAATGTACTAACGATAGACAGACACAAAGAGCTGGAGTAACTCAGTGGGTCAGACAGCATCTCTGGAGAGAAGGAACAGGTGATGTTTCGGGTCGAGACCCTTCTTCATGCTGAGAGTCAGGGGATAAGCAAAATAGGAGATTATAGACCAGCACATGGAACAAATGAATGAATGAAGAAGGGTCTCGACCCGAAACGTCACCCGTTCCTTCTCTCCAGAGATGCTGCCTGACCCGCTGAGTTACTCCAGCTTTTTGCCTCTGTCTTTGGTGTAAACCAGCATCTGCAGTCCCGCCCTGTACGATCTATTCACGATGCCGTGGATAATTTGCTGGAGGTCGTCAAATCCCCGGGAGCTGGGATAAGAACCCCTGGCTCAACCTCTTAGTTTCACTGAGAGGAAACAGGCACCAAAGATAGATTTTTCTTCTGCAAGGTGAGATTTACATTGAGCGGGTACCTAATTTATTTCTAACTAATCTTTCAAAAATATTGATTGGGAGCAGTTGTCTGCCAGATGCTAGATTATTTTGTGTCTGGGAACTGTATTCATGTCTCTGGGTTTGTTACAGGCTTCTGCTTGGAATAACAGCAAACTGAAAGGCTATTATCTTGAGTTTGCAGTACGTTGCTTATTAATATTCATGGCAACCCAAATGGAGTGACAATGCGTGCAGCGTTGGGTAAATTACTTTCTAAATTAATCAAAGGTAACTGGATATTCTAGCCGTTATTCTTATTGTTCAAACTTTATGGCATTTGGCATGGCACCTCAAATTACTCTTGCAATAGTAAATCTGAGGATCAAACGACATCTCTTCTCTACATCGGCAAGACCAAGCGCAGGCTCAGCGATCGCTTCGCCGAACACCTCCGCTCAGTCCGTCTTAAACAACCTGATTGCTCAGCACTTCAACTTCCCCTCCCATTCCCACTCTGACCTTTCTGTCCTGGGCCTCCTCCATGGCCAGAGTGAGGCCCAGCACAAACTGGAGGAGCAGCACTCATATTTCACTTGGGTAGTTCACACCCCAGCGGTATGAACATTGACCTCTAATTTTAGATCGCCCTCACCTTCTCCCTCCTTCCACTCCCCTTTCCCAGTTCTCAGTAGAAAATAAACAATAGGTGCAGGAGCAGGCCATTCGGCCCTTCGAGCCAGCACATTGGAAAATTATCACTAATGCAGCCACGATTTCTAGAGCCATTTCCTTAAGTTCCCTGGGATGCAGACCATCAGGCCCTGGGGATTTATCAGCCTTCAGTCCCATCAGTCTACCCAACAGCATTTCCTGCCTAATGTGGATTTCCTTCAGTTCCTCCGTCACCCCAGATCCTCTGGCCACTACTATATCAGGAAGATTTTTTGTGTCCTCCTTAGTGAAGACGGATCCAAAGTACCTGTTCAACTCATCTGCCATTTCCTTGTTCCCCATAATAAAGTCACCTTCTTCGGTCTTCAAGGGTCCGACTTTGGTCTTAACTAATTTTTTCCTCTTCGCATACCTAAAGAAGCTTTTACTATCCTCCTTTATATCCTTGGCTAGCTTACCTTCCTACCCCATCTTTTCTTCCCGTATTGTCTTTTTAGTTATCTTCTGTTGCTCTTTAAACATTACCCGATCCTCTTGCTTCCCGCTCATCTTTGCTACGTTGTACTTCTTCACTTTAATTTTTATACTGTCCCTGATGTCCCTTGTCAGCCACGGTCGCCCCTTACTCCCCTTGGAATCTTTCTTCCTCCTAGGAATGAACTGATCCTGCACCTTCTGTATTATTCCTAGAAATACCTGTTTATTATTACGTGGACTTTTCCCAGCGACTACTCTTCAAAGTGATAGTCATACTGCACAGCAACAGGCCCTTTATAGAAACGTAGAAACATAGAAAATAGGTGCAGGAGGAGGCCATTCAGCCCTTCGAGCCAGCACTGCCATTCGTTGTGATCATGGCTGATCGTCCCCTATCAATAACCCGTGCCTGCCTGCCCCCCATATCCCTTGACTCCACTAGCCCCTAGAGCTCTATCTAACTGTCTCTTAAATCCATCCAGTGACTTGGCCTCAACTGCCCTCTGTGGCAGGGAAATCCATAAATTCACAACTCAAAAAGTTTTTTCTCACCTCAGTCTTAAATGACCTCCCCTTTATTCTAAGACTGTGGCCCCTGGTTCTGGACTCGCCCAACATTGGGAACATTTTTCCTGCATTTAGCTTGTCTAGTCCTTTTATAATTTTATATGTTTCTGTAAGATCCCTCCTCATCCTTCTAAACTCCAGTGAATACAAGCCTAGTCTTTTCAATCTTTCCTCATAGAACAGTCTCGCCATCCCAGGGATCAATCTCGTGAACCTACGCTGCACTGCCTCAATCACAAAGATGTCCTTCCTCAAATTAGGAGACCAAAACTGTACACAATACTCCAGATGTGGTCTCACCAGAGCCCTATACAACTGCAGAAGAACCTCTTTACTCCTGTACTGAAATCTTGTTATGAAGGCCAACATTCCATTAGCTTTCTTCACTGCCTGCTGTACCTGCACGCCAACTTTCAGTGACCGGTGTACAAGGATACCCAGGTCTCGCTGCACCTCCCCCTTACCTAACCTAAACCCATTGAGATAATGATCTGCCCCCTTGTTTTTGCCACCAAAGTGAATAACCTCACATTTATCTATATTATACTGCATCTGCCATGCATCTGCCCACTCACTCAACCTGTCCAGGTCACCCTGCAACCTCCTAACATCCTCTTCACAGCTCACACTGCCACCCAGCTTTGTGTCATCCAAAAACTTGCTAGTGTTGCTCCTAATTCCCTCTTCCAAATCATTAATATATATGGTAAACAGTTGCGGCCCCAACACCGAGCCTTGCGGCACTCCACTCGCTTCCGGCATGCCAACCAATTTTCTATCCATGTCAACACCCTACCCCCAATACCATGTGCTCTAATTTTAGTCACCAGTCTCCCGTGCGGGACCTTATCAAAGGCTTTCTGAAAGTCTAGATACACTACATCCACTGGCACCCCTTCATCCATTTTACTTGTCACATCCTCAAAAAATTCCAGAAGATTAGTCAAGCATGATTTCTCTTTGATAAATCCATGTTGACTTGGACTAATCATTTTACTGCTATCGAAATGCCCCATTATTATCTCTTCAATCATTGACTCCAGCATCTTTCCCACCACTAACTGGTCTGTAATTCCCCGTTTTCTCTCTGGCTCCTTTCTTGAAGAGTGAGATAACATTAGCTAACCTCCAATGCACAGGAACTGATCCTGAATCTATTGATCATTGGAACCTTTGGCCCAACTTGCCCATGCTGATCAAGAGACCCCTTCTCAGCTAGTTCCATTTACCTGCATTTGGTCCATATCCCTCTAACCCATCGGCCATCCATGTATCTGTTGTGTACAGCTCTTTCTAGTGATTTGGGCTCACTTTAGACAAAGCCAGGTTACTCACCACAGCCGACTTTCATTGAACCACAACTAACGGCCGAATCTTTGCACAAAATATTTTAGTTGTCTAGTTTAGAGATACAGCACGGAAACAAGCTCGAAGGCCTACTGAGTCTGCACCGACCAACGATCAGCGCACATCAACTCTACCCCACACAAACTAGGGACAATTTTTCCATTTACACCAAACCCATTATCCCGCAAACCTGTACGTCTTTTGAGTGTGGGAAGATCTCGAAGAAAACCCACACAGATCACGGAGAGAACGTACAAACTCCTATCTTCTACTAACTAACATATATCCACCTCTTTGGTGACGCTCGGACTATCCGTGATCGGACTTTGCTGGCTTTACCTTGCACTAAGTGTTATACCCTTATCATGTATATATACTCTGTAGATGGCTCGATTATAATCACGTATTGTCTTTCTGCTGACTGGAGGGCACGCAACAAAAGCTTTTCACTGTACCTCGGGACACGTGACAATAAACTAAACTGAACTGAAGCTGAACTCCGTACACTCCCGTAGTCAGGATCGAACCAAGTCTCTGGCGCTGTGAGGCAGCAACTCTGCTCCCTGCTAATATCCCGCCAACTACCAACCTCCTTCAAAGGCCCAAATATTCTTTAAATCAACACTCTCTTTACTCATATCTATAGCCACCTGTTCCTAATGATTTCGGCTGCAGTTCCTCACGCACTGAAGGGCTGTGTCAATGTTTCAGCTGCATGTACCTAAGGCATAATATGTGTTTGATAAGGGGTGGTGATTCCAAGCTAAATTCAGCTGGATCTTGCCCTGCTTCTCAGACGCCATTGCTACAGATTACTTCCTTTTTTACCCTCATATTGTGCCATTCCTAAAAATAAATTGATGTCAAATAACCTGTGGAACAGTCCAGCTTCAGGTGTGCTTCTAATTATCCTGTTAAGAATTTGTATGTGCTTAGATTGCAAAATCTTCAAGAGTTAACAAGGTGGTGCAGCGGTAGAGTCGTTGCCTTACAGAACCAGAGATCCGGTTTCGATCCCGACTACGGGCGCTGTCTGTACAGCGTTTGTACGTTCTCCCCATGACCTGCGTGGGTTTTCTACCGAGATCTTCCCACACTCCAAAGACGTAGGGGATGTGGTTTAGTTGGCTTACTATAAGTGTAAAATTATCCCTGGTGTGTGTGTGTGTGTAGGATAGCATTAATGTGTGGGGATCGCTGAATGTGTGGGAATCGCTGGTCGGTGCGGACTCCGTGGGCCGCAGGCCTTGTTTCTGCGCTGTATCTCTCTAAACTAAAAAAGCTGAACTGAAACTAAATCTGCCGGATTAATGAAGTTATGTGCAGGGAAGAAGTGTGAAGGGAGGGCTTGTTAGATGAGGAAGCAGTAAAAGAGTTCCCTCAGCATATAAGAAAGACTTCGGTAATGAGGAAAAATGCCGTGAAAGTTTACTGGTCTCTTAACGTCACAACCTGCAGAGTTTAGGGGAGTGTAGTTACTATATCAAAGCACAGGAGTTCAAAAGCGTTCGTGAGGTGCTTATCTGATACCAATAGACATTTTATATTGGCAAAAATGTCTATTTTTTTATTCTTGACATATATGCAGAACATGCAATCATTTACCCAGTATAGGGGAATCAAAAATAGGAAGATGTCAGATTAATGTTAGGTGGACAAGACTTAACGTGAACCCGAGGGGCAACTTTTCCACTCAGAGGATGATGAATATATGGAAGGAGCTGCCAGAAGAGTGATTTAGATCAATCACTATTGCTGATTTGATCCATGTCTGGTTTTGCTATTTAAATCCCGATCCCTAATCCATGTCGGGTTTCCACCATGCCATCCTTTGGAATGTAAGCAATCATACTTGCAGTTTGAGCTATGACCCGTTGTTATGGTCTCTGTATGTATTCTTATTACAGTACTTATTATGAAGTTCTATGACTCAGTGTTAACAGTGCTTTCGACAGTAGTCAAGGCAGATACGATAACAGTATTTAAAAAGAAAACTTGGACAGCTACATGGATAGCAAAGGTTTCGAGGGATGAGGGGAAAATGCAGGCAAATGGGACTAGGTTAGATGGACCGTCTTGGTCGGCGTGGATGAGCTGGGCCAAAAAGGCCTGTTTTTTGTGCCATATGGCTCTATGTCTTTCACGACACAGAGCACTGTGGTAAACTCAACGGTCAGGCAGCATCTGGAGAGGAAATGGATCGGCGCTGATCTGGGTCGATGGGAAATGGAGTGAGATGGGGGGGGGGGGGGGGGGGGGGGTGGGGGGGGGGGGGGGAGGGAAGCGTATTCTTCTTCTTGGACCCCCTTCGGTCATGGCTGTCCATGGGTGTCTCCAGGGTTCGAGGACGCCTGTGCGTGACTTTGTTTAACGTGGGGAGACTGGTGCACAGGCAGCCACCCCACGGTCCTTGACAGGTCTGGGTCAGGATCCAGTGGCACGGAGTCCAAGACGACCGGAGACCCTTTTCTGCTGCAGCCTTCATTCTCCTTCCCAGCCGTTGTGATGCTCCACTAAGGTCAGACATCGTCCTCCGCCTGTTCCACCGTTGAGGTCTTGGTTGGATCGCTCTTTGTCAGAGTCCACCCCCTCGACCTCACCGCCATGGGTGGCCCTACCAGGAGCATGGCTCCAGACGGCATCGCTCTCAGGATCTCAGGACCCACACGAGCTTCTCCACCACGACAAGGGAATAAGTAGCGACATAAATAGCGGAGAAGTGATGGGTGGAGGTAACAAAGGGCTACAGATGCTGGGATCTGACAGGAGAGGAAGATGAAGCACAGAACTGATTAAGGGAGGTAGGGTTGGCTGAAGGAAACAGGTGGGGCACAGGGGAGGGGAGGGGGGAAAGGGGAGGGAGAACAGAGGGGCCTTTAGTTTTTAGTTCAGTTTAGAGATACAGCGTGGAAACCGACCGGGTCCGGACCGACCAGTGATCCCCACACATTAAAGGGCCTGTCCCACTTACGCGGTTTTTTAGGCGACTGCCGGCGACCACAACAATGGAATTCACCGGTCAGCACCGGCGACAACCTACGTCACCCGGCGACAACCTACGACAGGACGCACGTCAGGAGCCGATAAGCTACGACAAGCCCACGGTCGCCGACTGTCGGCGAAAGGTTTTGAACATTTCAAAATCCAGCGGCGACCAGAGAGACGCTACGGCTCTTTGGGCGACTGAGGAGACGGCTCACGACCATGCAGGCGACACCCTGGCGACCACGTGGCGACAGCCTAGTCGCCAGCAGTCGTCTAAAAAATTGCCTAAGAGGGACAGGCCCTTTAACACACTAGGGACAGTTTACATTTATACCAAGCCAATTAACCGACAAACCCGTATGGTTTGAAATGTGAGAGGAAAAAGGAGATCTCGGAGAAAACACACGAAGGTCATGGGGAGAACGTACAAACTCCTTGCAGAAGCGCCTGTGGTCAGGATCGAGCCCAGGTCTCTTGGTGCTGTAAGGTGGCAACTCTACCACTGCACCACTGTGCCTGTTAGAGTTTACCGAAAGTTGGGGAATTCAATTGGTTGGAGACTAATTGTTGACGTAGTTCTTGATTAGGAAGGGGGTCAAAGGTTACGGAGAGAGGGCAGGAGAATGGGGTTGAGAGGGGTAATAGGTCAGCCATGACTGAATGTTCAAGAAGGAACTGCAGATGCTGGAAAAGTCTGAAGAAGGGTTTCGGCCCAAAACGTTGCCTATTTCCTTCGCTCCTTGGATGCTGCCTCACCCGCTGAGATTCTCCAGCACTTTTTTCAACCACGATTGAGTGGCGGAGTAAACTCGATGGACAGAATGGCCTAATTCTTGCTCCCATATCTTATGGTCATATAGTCTCATGAAAAGGTACAGCACTCTCATCATCATCGCTGACAGCATCAGCGGGCACGCCGTGTACGACAGTGATGGCAACTTCTACTGAAGTGTGGACAGCTGTTGGCTCGCTAGAAGCTCATCCGCCCTTTGACAGGTCTTGTTTTTGGTCCTGCTGGGGGTCCACAGCCCCCTCCTCACCTGGTGGGGGAGACGGTTTAGTCGCCGACTGTCCGACCATGGAGCAGGGAGCACGGGATTACCCGTGGCGGGGGGAGCTCCCCCGTCCTGACCTGAAACCCCGTTACCTTATGGTTCAAGAACAACGTCTTCCCATCAACCATCTTGAACCATGTTTCGGAAGGAACTGCAGATGCTGGTTTAGACACAAGATAGACACAAAAAGCGCGAGTAGCTCAGCGGGTTTGGCAGCATCTCTGGACTGAAGGAATGGGTGAGGGTCTCGACCTGAAACGTCACCCATTCCGTCTCTCCAGAGATGCTGCCTGTCCCGCTGAGTTACTCCGGCTCTTTGTGTCTGTCTACTGTCCTGAACCACCTTGAATAGTGGAGTCGGGGGATATGGGGAGAAGGCAGGAACGGGGTACTGATTGGGGATGATCAGCCATGATCACATTGAATGGTTGTGCTGGCTCGAAGGGCCGAATGGCCTCCTCCTGCACCTATTGTATTAAAAAAAATAATATATTTGTTTTAAATCCACATCCCTCCCTCAGTATCAAACCACTCTGGACATTTACACACCTCTGGTTGCTCTACGCACTTTGATTTTTGGCTCTATCGTGGCCTAATTTACGTTGAATAATTGCTAATTTATTGTGCATTTAGTCTTTGACGTGTTTTTGCATCTAACTCTGCAGCAAGTGAGGGTTTAATTGTTCTGGTTCCTATCCAGTGCTGGTGATGAATTAATGCTCTTGTCTCTTGGCCTTTAAGCCCCATTGCCAGACTGCGAGAGTACTCTCAATAGCTAGGATTACAGGCCACCTAACAACTCTATTCAATAAGTATGGGTTAAAAAGAAATGACAGAAATCAGAAGGTGCCGTGAGATAAAAACGAGTGGGTAATGGAGAAGCATGATGTGACATTTCGGAACAAAGTGCGGGGGGGGGGTTTGTCCTTTAGAGCGAAGAAACAGAACATCATTTCTGTTCCGTTCTGAGGACAAGAATCACAGGGTTGTTCAATGTGCGAGAACTCTGATCTCTGCCGCCTTCCTCAGTCAGTCTTGGTAAACACCTGAAAACTCCACGCACGGAAATGGATTCCAGGGATATCCTCGGACAGCAACATGGCAGCAGGGTGGCGCAGCGGTAGAGTTGCTGCCTTACAGCGTTTACCGCTCCAGAGGTCCGGGTTCGATCCTGACTGCGGGCGCTGTCTGTACGGAGCTTTTCAACTTCTCCCCGTGACCCGTGCGGGTTTTCTCCGAGATCTTCGGTTTCCTCCCACACTCCAAAGACGAGCAGGTTTGTAGTTAAATTGGCTTTGTAAATGTAAAAAAAAAATTGTCCCTACTGTGTGTAGGATAGTGTGTGGGGATCGCTGGTTGGCACGGGCCCAGTGGGCCGAAGGGCCTGTTTTCGCGCTGTATCTCCAAACTAAACTAAACTGAACTAAACTAAACATGTAACGGGAATGTTGGTTGATTTTTCTTCTATTTCATTGCAGGGAAGGGTGTTCCTAGACCAATCTGTGGCAATAAAGGCCAGGTTAAGTCCAGTTGAGTTTTAGTTCAGTTTAGTTTCTGAGATACAGCGCGGAAACAGATCCTTCAGCCCTCCGAGTCCACGCCGACCAGCGTTCCCCGCAAGCTAAAGCTATCCTACTCGCACGAGGGACAATTTGCGTTTTTACCAAGCTAATTAGCCTACAATCCTGTACGTCTCTGGAGAGTGGGAGGAAACCGGAGCTGCCGGAGAAAACCCACGCGGGTCACGGGGAGAACGCACAAACTCGGTACAGGCAGCGCCCGTAGTCAGGGTCGAACCCGGGTCTCTGGCGCAGTGAGGAAGCAACTCTACCGCTGCGCCACCGTGCCGGCCGGGTCCTCGCATTCCAGTCAACCGCCAAGGTATAGTGGACTCTGCACCAAATCCTGGAAATAGGATCAGTGTAGAGCTATAGAGTCACACAGCATGGAAACGGGCCCTTCAGTCCACCTTGCCCATGCCGGCCAACATGCCCCATCTGCACAAGGCCCAGCTGCCTGCGTTTGGCCCGTACCCCACTAAACCTGTTTAAGAAGGAATTGCAGATGCTGGAAAATCGAAGGTGGACAAAAATGCTTTTTTTTCCTAATTTCAGATTGTGTTCTCTGATTTCTGCTCCAATTTCAGATAATTTCTTCTCTATTTTCAGATAGTCCCTAATTTCTCCTTCCCTTCTCAGCTCTCCCTCAGCCCACTGGCTCCTCCTCTTCCTTTCTTCATCCCGCACCCCCCCCCCCCACCCCAACCCTCACATCAGTCTGAAGAAGGGTCTCGACCCGAAACGTTGCCTATTTCCTTCGCTCCGTAGATGTTGCCTCACCAGCTGAGTTTCTCCAGCATTTCTAAACCTGTCCTATCAATGTACCTGCCGCAGTGTTCATTAAATGTTGCGATTCAAAAGAGTTATCAGGGAGACACAAGGGAGTGCAGATGCCAGAACTCGGAGCACATTACAAGGCGCTGTAGTATTCTGACCGGCTGCATCTCTGTCTGGTTTGGGGACTGTTAAGCCTCCGACTGGAAGTCCGTGCAGAGAGTGGTGAGGACGGCTGAAAAAATCATCGGGACTTCTCTCCCCTCAATCGGGGATATTGCGAACAAACGTTGCGTGTCTAAGGCCAGCAGTATTATAAAAGACCCCACTTATCTCCATCACGGACTGTTCACTCTGCTGCCCTCGGGCAAAAGATGTCGTAGCATAAGGAGCAGAACATCAAGGTTCTGCAAAAGCTTCTTCCCACGAGCCATCAGACTCATGAATGCCGTGTAATGGGCTGCCACCATTGTCTATTTTATCCTCTCATCCCTTTTATCCGTTTTATCCTTCTGTTTATTATCGTGTTGCACGGGGAGCCAAATGCAACGTAATTTTGTTTGGAATTGCATATATCGATGTATTTCTAAATGACAATAAAGTTTGTTTGATTTGGTTTGATTTGATTTTGGAGGAACTCACCAGATCCGACAGCATTTCAATCATCAGATCAAATCAAACAAACTTTATTGTCATTTAGAAATACATCGATATATGCAATTTATTTTGGAAATGGACAGATGACCTTTCAGGTCGGGACCCTTCTTCAAAATAATTACCATGCGTGGTAAACCAGAAAGAAAAGGACCCCTATACTGATCGATTGTTCAAAAGTTCGTAAGTTGCAGGAGCAGAATTAGGCCATTCGGCCCATCAAGGCTACACCGCCATTCAATCATGGCTGATCTATCTCTCCCCCTCAACCCCATTCTCCTGCCTTCTCCCCGTAACTCCTGACAACTTTATGGGCCTGTCCCACTTACGCAACGTTTTCGGCGACTGCCGGCGCCGGTCGTTGCAGGTCGGCGAAAATGTTCAACGTGGTGAAAATCCAGCGGCGACCAGAAAGACGCTACGACTCTTTGGGGCGACTGAGGAGACGACTCACGACCGTACAGGCGACATGTCACGGGGCGAAGCCTGTACGGTCGTGAGCAGTCGCCCAAAGAGTCGTAACTTGTTCTGGTCGCCACTGGGTTTTCAACCAGTTGAAAATGTTTGGCGACCTGCAATGACATGACGGGTGCCAGCAAAGGCCGAATAAAATTGCGTAAGTGCGAGAGGCCCGTTACTCGTCATGAATCTGTCAATCTGCACTTTAAAAATACCCTGTTCAATAATAATTGATGGAAGGGTGCTGAATGGAAACAGGCCCTTCAGCCCATCATTAATTCCCTGTTCACACGAGTTCTATGTTGTCCACTTGCTCATCCACTCCCTTACACGCCGGAGGCTGCTTTATGAGGCCAATTAACCTACAGACTCGCACGTCTTTGGGATGTGGGAGAAAATCGGAGCACCCGGAGAAAACCTATGGTCACAGGGAGAACGTGCAAACCCCACACAGACAGCACCCGAGGTCAGGATCGAACCCTGGTCTCTGGCGCTGTGAGAGCAGCTTTACTGACTGCGCACATACGTGTAACTACATTACAGATAAGTATTTCCCATGTTATGAAGAGACATGATATTCTATAAAGAAATGTAAAATGTTCTTTTTTAAATATTTCATTATATCTTGAAATATTTATCTGCAGGAATTACAAACCAGATATGTAAGACAACTACAGGTTGCCAAGCAGTAATTATGGCTCAAAATGATGAGAGTCAACTAATCGTAAGACGTTTGTGGTTTTTACAGTGTGGATTAGATGCCAGCAATTCCCAATGGCTCGGAGAGATTTAGAGATGACACAGGATGTGGTTGTGAGGCAGTGGGTCTTGTGGAAGGCCATGAACTCCAAGGGCAGCAGATTGCAGCTTTCATGTTCCGACTCCAGGAACTGCTGTCAGTATTAATCACGGGCGATGTAGACTGCACCGCACCCCGGCCACAAAATGCTGGACGCCGCTCACGGTGGCGCTCACGGTGGCGCAGCGGTGGAGGTGCTGCCCTACAACGCTCGCAGCGCCAGAGATCCCGGGGTCGATCCCGACTACGGGTGCCTGTCTGTACGGAGTTTGTACGTTCTCCCCGTGATCTGCGTGGGTTTGCTCCGAGATCTTCGGTACTCACACCCCGTGGTGAGATTAGTCGTGGGCCTGTTGGAGCATCTATGTGGTTCTGCAGCCTCCTACATCCTCCACAGTAATGCCCCCAGCTTCGGTTGTTCATCCGCAATTCGTCCAAATCATTATGTAAATTGTAAATAGCTGGGTCCCAGCACTGAGCCTTGCGGCACCCCACTAGTCCCCATCCTGAAAAGGACCCGTTTACTCTACTCTTTGCTTCCAGCCAGGTGAACCACCAATTGCTTTAAGTTTGTATACCAATCTCTTGTGTGTTGTTAGTTCCATCCTCAAAAAATTCAATAAGATTCATCAGACATGATTTACCCTTCGTAAATCCATGCTGACTTTGTCCAATGATTTCACCACTTTCCAAATGCGCTGCTATCCCATCTTTAATAACTGACTCTAGCAGTTTCCCCACTACCGATGTTAGACTAACTGGTCTATAATTCCCCGTTTTCTCTCTCCCTCCCTTTTTAAAAAGTGGGGTTACATTAGCAATATAAGAGATCTTCGGTTTCCTCCCACACTCCAAAGGCGTGCGGGTTTGTAGGTTAATCGGTTTGGTAAATGTAAACAATTGTCCCTAGTGTGTGTAGGATAGTGTTGGTGCGCGGGGATCGCTGGTCGATGCGGACTCGGTGGGCTGAAGGGCCGGTTTCCGCGCTGTATCTCTAAACTAAACTGAACTAAAACTGAACCGTTTACAAGCCGTACGGGTTTGTAGGTTAATTGGTTTGGGTTTGCATACTTGGTGCAAGTGTAAATTGTCCCTAGTGTGTGTGGGCTTGTGCTAGTGTGCGGGGATCGCTGGTCGGTGCAGACTCGGTGGGCCGAAGGGCCTCTTTCTGTATCTCTAATCTAAACTCAGCCGTTCAGGCAGCGTCTCTGGAGAGAAGGAACGGGTGATGTTTCAGGGTCGCGACAACTTCTTCAGACATTATGGTTAACAGAGGAACCAAAGGAATGGAAGACTCTGGAAGCTAATCTTTGCTGGGGGAGGGTGTCTAGGGAGGGTCTGAAGAAAGGTTTTGACCCGAAACGACGTATATCCATGTTCTCCAGAGATGCCGCCTGACCTGCGGAGTTATTCCTTTCACTAATGCCATTGGGAAGAAGGTACAGGAGATGGAATACTGTAACGTCCAGGTTCAGGAACAGCATCTCCCCAACAACCATCAGGCAATTAAACACCACAACCTCCAAATAAGCTCTGAACTACATAGACTAAAGGGGCCGTCCCACTTGGGTGACCTAATTGGCAAATTTAGAAGAGCTTGAAAAAATGACATGTTGAAGACTTCCTTCGACTATGTAGAAGACCTCCTTTGGCCTCCTTCGCTCTCCTTCGACCTCCCTTCGACTATGATGACGACTACCTACGACTCCCTTTCGACCACCCTCGATTACCTACGACTAACGTGACCACCTACTACGACTAAACCTACGAGTAAAAAAAAGTATCGATTTTTTTCCACGGCGACTTTTTTTACTCGCGGGCATTTTGTAACATATTGAAAAAAACGCCGCGACCTAGCTGAGGCCTCGAGTACGCGGGGACCACTCTCGAGCACGAAGGAGAGTTACAAAGACCTCCTACGACCTCGTGTCGACCATGCTGCGAGTATGAGTGGAGGGCAAACTCGCCAGAACTCGCGAATTAGGTCGCCACAGTGGGACAGGCCCTTTCCGGGCGTGGGTTTTGCCTTTGTTGTGTGGTTTGCAGCATCTGCTGTCTCTTGTGTCTGCAGTCCTTTCACTGCTTCATTATTTCAGGCTTCCAACATGGACGGTAGTTTCCTCTTGTATTACCTGTTGGCTACAAGGTCAAGGATCGCAAAGCTCAAACGCTACTCTCAGGAAGGCCGCTGACAGCTGAAGCACAGAACAGTGGCTCTGTCGCCCCAATTCTCTCTTCCTGCGGGGTTAGCTGCCAGTTGCTGCCCAGGGCAATGATATCTCCAGTCTGCTTTGGCCTAAGCGGCTTCCTGGTTGTCAAACACTTTAACTCCCCTTCCCATTCCCATGCTGACCATTCTGTCCTGGGCCTCCCCCACGGTCAGAGTGAGGCCCAGCGCAAATTGGAGGAACAGCACCTCATATTTCTCTTGGGCAGCTTACACCCCAGCAGTGTGAATATCGATTTCTCTAACCCCAAGTATTCCCCGCCCCCCCCCCCCGCCCACCCACCCTCGTTGTCAACATCTCCACAGCCAACAATGGACCATTGTGGGCTCCACCTTTCCTTGATCATCGCTTTTGCATCCTGTTCATTCATTTTTTCTATGTACCTTTTTATATCTCTCATTTCCCTCCCCCCGACACTCAGTCTGAAACATAGAAACATAGAAAATAGGTGCAGGAGTAGGCCATTCGGCCCTTCGAGCCTGCACCGCCATTCAATATGATCATGGCTGATCATCCAACTCAGTATCCTGTACCTGCCTTCTCTCCATACCCCCTGATCCCTTTAGCCACATCGAACTCCCTCTTAAATATAGCCAATGAACTGGCCTCAACTACCTTCTGTGGCAGAGAATTCCACAGATTCACCACTCTCTGTGTGAAAAACGATGTTCTCATCTCGGTCCTAAAAGACTTCCCCCTTATCCTTAAACTGTGACCCCTTGTCCTGGACTTCCCCAACAGCGGGAACAATCTTCCTGCATCTAGCCTGTCCAACCCCTTAAGAATTTTGTAAGTCTCTACGAGATCACCCCTCAATCTTCTAAATTCCAGCGAGTACAAGAAGGGTCTCGATATATATATACACACACACTGAACTATTTTTTCTTGTTTATTATAGTGTTTACAGTGTACTTTGTTCACATATTCTGTTGCATTACTGCAAGTAGAATTTCATTGTTCTACCTGGTACATGTGACAATGAAATACTTTCGACCCCTGACTCTTGACACCAAAATGTCACCTATTCCTTTTCTCCAGAGATGCTGCCCGACCCGCCGAGTTACTCCAGCACTTTGTGTCTGTTACCAGAGGTGGTGGTTGTAAGAAAGCAACAGATCCCACTGACAAAACATGACTCATTTTTCCACCCGCCACTGCGGGGATGGAAACGTTTGCTTCAGGTTAAAGCTATGATTATCATCTCGCCGGCAAGCAGACGCCAGGACAGGTGAAGCAGCAGTTGTACTGGAAGGAGTTGCAGACTGATCATCAGGCGCAGGAAATTTAACTTCTACTAATTAGCTGCTCGCTATTGTAAAAACAGCAATCATGGACCATCATATCACCCCGAGCCCATCAAAACTCTCACGGCCCGGCACTTCATTAGTTCCCATCGCAAGCCGCGGGAGGCCATCAGATAGCAACGCAGTCGGAGGGCATGCAGCACCATGAGCCACCAGATCCCGTCCTGACCACCACCACCGCACCTGGGGTGGCACGGTGGCGCAGCGGTCGGGTTCCTGCCTGACAACGCTTGCTGTCAACAAAACTAAACATGTCCGAAACGAGCGGATGTACGGAGGATGTTTCCACTGGTGGGAGAGTCCAGGACATAGGCTCAGAATTAAAGGACGCGCCTTTAGGAAGGAGACGAGGAGGAATTTATTGAGTCAGGGGGTGGTGAATCTGTGGAATTCATTGCCACAGAAGGCTGTGGAGGCCAAGTCAGTGGAGATTTTTATAGGCTGAGATAGATAGGTTCGTGATTAGTACGGGTGTCAGTGGTTATACGGAGAGGGCAGGAGAATGGGGTTAGGAGGGAGAGATAGATCAGCCATGATTGAATGGCGCAGTGGACAATGGGCCGAATGGCCTAATTCTGCTCCTATCACTTGGATGGCTGATCATCTGAAATCAGTACCCCACTCCTACTTTTCCCCCATATCCCTTGATTCCTTTAGCTCTAAGAGCTACATCTCAATCTCTCTTGAAAACGTCCAGTGAATTGGCCTCCACTGCCTTCTGTGGCAGAGAATTCTGGTTTCCTCCCACACTCCAAAGGTGTACAGGTTTGTAGGTTAATTGGCTTGGTATCATTGTAAATCGTACGGCAGTGCTAATGTGCGGGGATCGCTGGTCGGCGCGGACCCGGTGGGCTGAACGGCCTGTTTCAGCGCCATATCTCTAAACTAAACACACAACACATGAGCAGGTACATTTTTTTAAATGTACATCGTACATTCAGAGATACATACGTTCACGCTCCAGTACTGATTCTCACGTGCAGTTAAAAACCCAGGTATTATATGCAGAGCCACTCACATGACATAGAGATGTTCTCAGGTCAAATCCCCCAAGTGAGAGAAATGCTGTCAGATTTTGTCAGCTCTATGATTACTAACAATGAAAGGGGCTACTTACTTCCACCACTGAACACAATAAAGTAATCGGGGAATAAAAACTCCTCTGCCGGTTTAAATGAAATGTGGAAGGTTTTAGCTTTTAGTTGCGTGCTAACCAGTCAGCGGAAAGACTATACATGATTACAATCGAGCCATTCACAGTGTGCAGGTACATGATAAAGGGAATAACGTTTAGTGCAAGGTAAAGTCCGGTAAAGTGCGATTAAAGATAGTCTGTGGGTCTCCACTGAGGTAGATAATAGCTCAGGACCACTCTCTAGTTGTTGGTAGGATGGTTCAGTTGCCTGATAACAGCTGGGAAGAAACTGTCCCTGAGTCAGGAGGTGTGCGTTTTCACACTTCTGCACCTCTTGCCCGATGGGAGAAGAGAGAGTGGCCGGGGTGCGACTCGTCCTTGATGATGCTGCTGGCCTTGCCGAGGCAGCGTGAGGTGTAAATGGAATCAATGGCGTTTTAGATTTCCAAATTAGCCCTAATGAAATAAAGGCAAGTGGGGAGGCAGGTGATGCGATGAGGATATTGGGACATTGCTCCAGAATAGTGAGTGGGAAAAAACGTGGAGTTTAATGTGTAACGTCAAGCACTTCGGCAAGAGTAATGTAAAAGACAGCATGTTATCTCAATCGGGAGAGACTGCAAATGAGCAAAGTAAAGAGGAATCGAGGTATTATGCACGAAACACAAAAAAGTCAGCATGCAGGTGCAACAGATAGCTAGGTGCGAAGGGAAATAGATACTACTCTTTATTGCAAAGGGATTAAGCGATTAAAAATGTGAAGTATTATTATGATATGATGAATGAATGAATGAATGAATGAATACGTTCAAGAACTCGATCATATTATGGTCACTCTTGCCCAAGGGGGCACGTACAACAAGACTGCTAACTAACCCTTCCTCATTACTCAATACCCAATCTAAAATAGCCTGCTCTCTCGTTGGTTCCTCTACATGTTGATTTAGATAACTATCCCGTATACATTCAAAAAAACCCTCTTCCTTAGTGCCCCAGCCGATTTGATTCACCCAATCTATATGTAGATTGAAGTCGCCCATTATAACAGTTTTGCCTTTGTCGCACCGTTACTAATTTCCTGTTTGATACCATCCCCAACTTCACTACTACTGTTAGGTGGCCTGTACACAACACCCACCAGAGTTTTCTGCCCTTTAGTGTTTCGCAGCTCTACCCATACCAATTCCACATCCTCCAAGCTAATGTCCCTCCTCTCTAACCAGCAACGCTACCCGCCCCCTTTTCCTTTCTCTCTATCCCTCCTGAATATTGAATATCCCTGGATGTTCAGCTCCTAGCCTTGGTCACCCTGGAGCCATGTCTCCGTGATCCCAACTATATCATAATCATTAATAGCTATCTGCACGTTCAACTCATCCACCTTATTACGAATACTCCTTGCATTGAGACACAAAGCCTTCAGGCTTGTTTTTACAACACTCTTACCCCTTATACAATTATGTTGAAAAGTGGCCCTTTTTGATTTTTGCCCTGGTTTTGTCTGCCTGCCACTTTTACTTTTCACCTTGCTCCCTATTGCTTCTACCCTAGTTTTACACACAACTGCCTCTCTGCTCTTGTACCCATCCCCCTGCCACATTAGTTTGCATCCTCCTCGATAGCACTAGCAAACACTCCCCCAAGGACATTGGTTCCATTCCAGCCCAGGTGCAGACCGTCCTGTTTGTACCGGTCCCACCTCCCCCAGAACTGAAAATTTGAATCCCTCGCCCTTGCACCGTTTTCAAGCCATGTATTCATCTGCAATATCCTCCTATTTCTACTCTTGACTGGCCCGTGGTACTGGTAATAATCCAGAGATTTATTATTACCTTTGAGGTCCTACTTTTAAGTATTCACATACAAGGAATTTGACTTGGTGCTCCGCCCGCAAGTGACAACATGACAAACAGTGACAGTTAAGAATGATACATAAAACATTAAACATTCATAATAATAAAACATTATTGATTCAACATGTGAATTAAATAAAATACCAGAGCAAAAAGGATTTTTGGTCATTGAGTATCGATGCGATACGATAGAACTTTATTTATCCCAGGAGGAAATGTGGTCAAATTTGATCACTGACACGCAATCGTACAGTGTACCTGCAATACCGTGCACAGTTTGGGCCCCTTATTTAAGAAAGGATCTACTGGTATTGGAATTACGATGGACTAGCAGATGCTGCTTTATACCAAAGGTAGACACGAATTGCTGGAGTAACTAGCAGATCAGGCAGTTCTCCTGCAGGAGAATGGATAGGTAACGTTTCGAGTTGGGATCCTTTGGCAGAAATGTTTTCAAAAATTCCCAGTCTGAAGAAGGGTCCCGACCTAAGACACTTTAATTTCATGTCTCGCTTCACTTTAATTTTATGTTTTGTGTATTGTGTGTTTTTTTATGGGACTGCTGGCAAATTTCCCTCCTGGGATAAATAAAGTTCTACCATATCGTATTGTATCGCCTGTTCATTTTCTCCAGAAATGCTGCCTGACCCGCTGAGTTACTGCAGCATTATGTGTCTATCTTTAGCAGTATTGGAGGTAGCTTAGAAGCGATTAACTCGGCTGAGTCCTGGGATGAGAGGGTTATGCTGTCATGACCGGCTTCAAAAGGTCAGGCTCCTCGTGTTTGACTCTCCCGATTCTCCGTCTGAAGAAGGGGTCTATCCGGAGATGCTGCCTGAGCCGCTGAGTTACTCCAGCTTTTTGTGTCTATCTTTCACGTTTAGGAGATAGAAGGATGATGTTATTGAAAGGGGCCTGGAGGGCAGGAAAAGGTAGAGGTGGAGATGTGGGGATGCCTCTGAGTGAGGGTATCTCAAACAATCGTTACACTGACATTGTTACACTGTCCATGGACCATCATGTGAAAAATGAACTGCTTCAAATTTTTTAAACCCCTTCAAAGGTATTTTTGTTATAGGTAGATGCTGGAGAAACTCAGCGGGTGAGGCAGCATCTATGGAGCGAAGGAATAGGTGACGTTTCGGGTCTCGACCCTTCTTCAGACATTGTATTTTTGTCATAATTTCTTCATGATTTGGTTCGATGCGGCACAATGGTGAAACCTCTGGAGACTTTGCGCCCCACCCAAGGTTTCCGTGCGGTTCCCGGAGGTTTTTGTCCTCCGGCAACCACCTTCAACTAGCATCGCAACCGGCTTCGACTAAAAAAATGACCGATTTTTAAAACGGAAACCACCTTCGACCATTAAGTAGACTGACACAAACCTCCGGGAACCGCACGGAAACCTTGGGTGGGGCGCAAAGTCTCCAGAGGTTTCCGTTCAGGTTTCCTAAGTGGGACAGGGGCATTACAGCACCAGAGATCTAGGTTTGATCCTGACTACGGGGTGCTGTCTGTACGGAGTTTGCACGTTCTCCCCGTGTCCGCGGGGGGTTTTCTCCGGGATCTTCGCTTTCCTCCCACACTCCAAAGACGTACAGGTTTGTAGGCTAGTTGGCCTGGTAAAATTGTAAATCGTCCCTAGTGTGTGTAGGATAGTGTTAGTGTACGGGGGGTCGCCGGTTGGCACGGACTCGGTGAACCAAAGGGCCTACTTCCACGCTGTATCGCCAAAGATATAACCCTGTCCATACAATTCAACTGTGATGCAAAATCTATTGCAATGATTGGCTTGGAGATACATCTTGAACTTATATCCCCGGAGAAAAGGAATGGGTGCTCGGCCCCCCCGCCAGCACCAAGGGGACCAACCGACAGCCACTGGACAAGGCAAGACACGCAACCGACGGTCCCCGGGGAACAGCCCCCCTCCCCCCCCCCCCGGGAGCCGGAGCAGAGCTGAGTTGGAAACAGCCCCCCCCCCAGTACCGGCACCCCGCCAGACCAGGGCTGCCGGCCAACCCGGCGGGACAGGCCGAGCCGAGCTGGAGCCAGCGCCTCCCTCCCGAGCAGGCTGCAAGTCCGGGGTCCACCACTGCCCCGCCAGTCCAGGGCCTACCCTGGACACCTCCGGCAGCACTCGGACAGGGATGGGACACCCAGGAGGGGATGGGGACGGCCCAGCACCAACTCAATGCGGAGCAGCGCTGGAGACACGGGCCTGACCGCGTCCACGGACGGAACTCAAGCCTGCACACGACGCAGCAGCACGGCAACCGAGAATGTCTATAGCGAGTGACCTATGACCTGGGCACGAGCAGTCGGAATACCAATCTTGCTTAGTGTCACTAATGTGTACGATAGAACAGTTATAGAGATTGCATGGGCTTGATGGGCCGAAGGGCCTGTTTTCGCGCTGTATCTCTAAGCTAAAGCAAACTAAACTGGAACCTGAAGTAGAATAAAATCTGCATGTCCTCAAGAGGTTTGTGGAATAAGTTTATGAGTTAATATTATTTAATAAGTTTGGCTGTGACTATACATGACATGAATGTACGTGACAGCAATTCTGCCCAACCTCTCCTCAAGACTCGTACCTAATGGGTAGCAGTCACATCATGGCTTTCAAAAACATTAGCTGAATGACTTGCCTTCAGGGCATCATCGCACCTTAAAAGCACCGTGCTGTCGACTATCACGTATAAAAGTGCCTCACAGTGGTTGATAAAGAATTAATGAGGGTTCGTGCAATCTCATCGATCACAGATCGGAATGACTATGTTTGAGTCATAGTCTTAGAGACGTAGTCAAAGAGGCATTGAAAGACGCAGCATGCGGACCTGCACCTTCAACAAACCTAGTCCTACTATCTACTAAGGGCACCAAACACCCACTAAGGTGCAGCGGTAGAGTTGCCGCCTTACAACGCTTACCGCGCCAGACGCCCGGGTTCGATCCCGACTACGTATGCTTGTCTGTAGGGAGTTTGTAGGTTCTCCCAGTGACCAGCCTGGGTTTTCTCCGAGAACGTTTGCTTCCTCTCATACCCCAAAGAAGTGTAGGTAACACTTTTTCCACACAGAGAGTCGTGAGTGCGTGGAATTCTCTGCCTCGGAGGGCGGTGGAGGCTGGGTCTCTGGATGTTTTCAAGAGAGAGTTAGATAGAGCTCTTAGGGATAGTGGAGTTAAGGGATATGGGGAGAAGGTAGGAACGGGGTACTGATTGTGGATGATCCGCCATGATCACATTGAATGGCGGTGCTGGCTCGAAGGGCCGAATGGCCTACTCCTGCACCTATTGTCTATGGTCTATTAATTGGCTTGGTATAAAAATGTAAAAATAGTCCCCACTGTAGGATAGTGTTAACGTGCGGGGATCGCTGGTCGGCACTGACTCAAAGAGCCGAAGGGCCTGTATCCGCGCTGTAACTCTAAACTAAACTTGCGTTTACACATTTACTCTAATCCTGCATTTGTCCCGTTTTTTACTGACCCACCTTCTCACCAGATTCCACTATCACATACTCAACAGGGGCAATTTACAGAGGCCAGTTAGCTGACCAACCCACATGTCGGCGATCGCTTCGCTGAACACCTCCGCTCAGTCCGTCCTAACCAACCTGATCGCCCCGTTGCTCAGCATTTTAACCCCCCCCCTTCCCATTCCCAATCTGACCTTTCTGTCCTGGCCCCCTCCATTGCCCAGCAACCGCAGGAGAAGCAACACCCGCCACTTTACCTCCCTCCTCGACTCCAACCAAGGACCCAAGCAGTCTTTCCAGGTGCGGTAGAGGTTCACCTGCACCTCCTCCAACCTCATCCACTGTATCCTCTGCTCCAGGTGTCAACTTCTCTACATCGGCGAGACCAAGCGCAGGCTCGGCGATCGTTTCGCTGAACACCTCCGCTCAGTCCGCCTCAACCAACCTGATCGCCCGGTTGCTCAGCACTTCAACTCCCCCCCCCATTCCCAACCTGACCGCTCTGTCCTGGGCCTCCTCCATTGTCAGAGTGAGGCCCAGCGCAAATTGGAGGAACAGCACCTCACCGGCTTCCAACCTGACAAATAGCCATCCACCATTACTCTCTGACATCTCCCATTCAGCCACTGTTGAATCCATCTTGCTACTCCGCCATTAACACCCAAAGATTGAACCTTCTTAACCAACCTTCCATGGGGAACCTTGTCAAAGGCCTTACTGAAATCCATATAGACAACATCCACTGCTTTACCCTCATCAATTTCCCTAGTAACAGCTTCAAAAAATTCAAGAAGGTTTGTCAAGAAGGTGAATATGAGCGGAATTAGGCCATTCAGCCCATCAAGTCCACTTCGCCATTCAATCATAGCTGATCTATCTTTCCCTCTTGACCCCATTCT
Organism: Okamejei kenojei; assembly: GCA_035221665.1. Classification (NCBI taxonomy): domain Eukaryota; kingdom Metazoa; phylum Chordata; class Chondrichthyes; order Rajiformes; family Rajidae; genus Okamejei; species Okamejei kenojei. The sequence goes on from CM069139.1 coordinate 11,298,981, forward strand.
CCTGCCTTCTCCCCATAGCCCCCGACATACGTATTAATCAAGAATCTATCTATCTCCGCCTTTAAAAATATCCTTTGACGGCCTCCACAGCCTTCTGTGGCAGTGAATTCCACAGATTCACCACTCACTGACTAAAGAAATTCCTCCTCATCTCCTTCCTAAAAGAACGTCCTTTCATTCTGAGGCTGTGGCCTCTGGTCCGAGACTCTCACATGAATGGAAACATCCAAATCCAGTAGAAACATCCTCTCCACATCCAGATACCCCTGCACTTTGTGCCTCGTTTTGATCTTTGAATTTTGACTCCCCAGTGCAGTGTCGAGGGGGCAGCACAGGTCCTCAGATCCGGTGTAAATCTGAGGCACAATCTGCTCTCTCAAGTGGCTAAAATGTGATCCGCTCACCTCATTTGAAGAACAGCGGGAGAATTCTCTCAACTTTCTGGCCAGCATTTATTTCTCAACCAACCAAATAAGCAATCCACCTGGTCCTTATGACATTGCAGTTTCTGGGAGCTTGTTATGGGTAAATTGGCTGCATTATTTTCTTCATTACATTAATAACCACACTATAAAAAGGACACCCGACTAGTTGTAAATTGCCATGAGGTTAGCCAATGTTATGCTCTGTAAATGTGGTCCTTACTTTTTCTAACACACTGGAAGCTTCCTTTGTATAACGTTTCACCACATAATGTGACTTGCACTATTACGGGCTGGGTTGAGGTTTATGTTTAGTTTGTAAGTTTTAGGAGCAGAATTAGGCCATTCGGCCCATCAAGTGTACGCCGTCATTCAATCATGGCTGATCCAGCTCTCCCTCTCAACCCCATTCCCCTGCCTTCTCCCTGTAACCCCTGATGCCGTTACTAATCAAGAATTTGTCAGTCTCTGATCTGTCAATCTCCAATCTCTTGACTTTATTATAGTCACGTGGACAGAAAATGTACATTGTATCGGGGCGGTACGGTGGCATTGTGGTAGAGCTACTGCCTTACACATGCCAGAGACCCCCCGAGTTCCATCCTGACTCTGGGTGCTTGTCTGTACGGAGTTAGTACGTTCTCCCCGTGACCCGCGTGGGGTTTCTCCGGGATCTCCGGTTTCCTCCCACACTCCAAAGACGTGCGGGTTTGCAGATTAATTGGCTTGGTATAAATGTAAAAATCGTCCCTAGTGGGTGTAGCCTAATGTTGGTGCACGGGGACTGGTCGGGGCGGACCCGGTGGGCTGAAGGGCCTGTTTTCCGCGCTGTATCTCTAAACTAAACTGAACTAAAACTGAACAAAAAGGCTCTGTTTTGCAGGCTAATCAAACATATAAGTAAAGGGTCTGTCCCACGTGGCGATTTTGTTCGGCGATCGCCAGCATCATTGACTGACGTATCAGGACACCGAAAAAAGTCGCGGCGTGATGACGTATCGACGCGCGGTGTTTGCACAAGTGTCGCGACATTTTTTCTTCTCGCCGCTTGAATTTGAAATCTTTCATCGACCCTGGTACGTCAGTCGATGACTCCGACAGTCGCCGAAAAAATTGCGAAGTGGGACAGGCCCTTTATACTCTACATAAAAAAACCAATTAAGTCAAACTCAGATCAGGGAGGATATTTACTGTTGTGCTTTTTATTCAATGGCCCTCTAAAGCTGCAGTAAGTCAAGAATGTTATCGTTCAGGTCCCAGTGCATGTGACAATTAGACGCTCTCGACTCTTGACTTATACAGTTATTTTGTCACGTTCCACTTGATGGGTTTGAGGTCTGTGTGAACAATTGTGCCTTTCTGCAGATCGAAATTCCTTTATTAAAGAAGATAGGGGGAAAAAGCGTGAGTTTTGATATTTCATTCAATAGCAAATCATGTACAGAATGCAAAATAAAGACAGTGAAAGAAGGAGAAAGGGCAGCACAGATCAATAGAAAGAGAACAGAAAAAAATAACCAGGTCAAGGGCGGCACGGTGGCGCAGTGGTAGGGTTGCTGCCTTCCATCCATCAGAGACCCGAGTTCGATCCTGACCACGGGTGCTGTCTGTATGGTGTTTGTACATTCTTCCCTGGACCGCGTGGGTTTCTCCCGGGTGCTCAGGTTTCCTCCCACACTCCAGGTTGACATCGGTAAAATTGCAAATTGTCCCGCGTGTGTCGGATAGTGCCAGTGTACGGGGTGGTGATGGCTGGTCAGCACGGACCCGCTGGGCCGAAGGGGCTGTTTCCGTGCTGTATCTCCAAATTAATCTAAACAAAACTTTTTTTTTTTAATTTTCCTGTAAGAATGGAACTCCATATCTGTGAAATGGAGGGACTAGGAACTGCAGGTGCTGGTTTATTGCAGGTGTTGGTGCAATGCAGTGGGTCAGGCAGCATCTCCGGGGAACGTGGATAGGCGGCGTTTCGGGTTGGGACCTCACTTCGGACTGATTTACGGTGGGGTCGGGGGAAGGGAGCTGGAAGAGTGGTAGGGTTAAGGTAAAGTCTGGCAAGTGAGAGGTGGATACAGACATACAGACACAAGCTGCTGGAGTTATAAAGGGCCTGTCCCACGGGCTATTTTTTAGGCGGCTACAGGCGACTAGGCTGTCGCCACATGGTCACTAGGGTGTCGCCGTTACAGTCGTGAGTCGTCTCCTCAGTCGCCCAAAGAGTCGTAGCGTCTTTCTGGTCGCCGCTGGATTTTCAACATGTTCAAAAATTTTCGCCGACAGTCGGCGACAGTGGGATTGACGCCAATGAGCGTGGCTTGATTTCTCCTGACGTAGGCGCTGTCGTAGGTTATCGCCAGGTTACATAGGTTACTGCCGGTGCTGACTTCGGTGAATGCCATTGGCGAGTACCTACATCAACCTACATCAACCGTCGACAGGCGAATGAATTCTCTTAGTTTGTCGTCGACAGGTCGTAGCTAGTCGTAGCTTGTCGCGGGTGGACGTAGGTTGTCGCAGATTGTCGCCTGTGTGGTCGTAGGTTGTCGTAGGTGGACGTCCTAAGTCGCGACGATTGGGGTCGCGGTTGTCGGTAGCTTGACGTCGAGTAGGTGGTAGGTTGTCGTAGGCATTGCTGTAGGAGGGAGTCCAGTCGGCAGTTTTTCGGCGACCTACTATGACTGTGACAGTCGCCGGCAGTCGCCAAAAAAAATCGCCTAAGTGGGACAGGCCCTTAACCCAGGGGGTCAGGCAGCATCTCTGGAGCAAAGGACTAGGTGACGATTTGGGTCGGGACCCAAATGTATGAGATGGATCCAGGTGAGGAGACATCTAGATCGGACATGGTTAAATGGTAGGACAAAGGCCAGAGACGAAAAGATTAAAAAGTGAGAGTAAGTGAGACATGAAAGGTGAAGCTACAGTAAGGAATATAAATGGACGGAGACAAGGCGTGAGAGGGAAGGGGGGGGGGGGGTGAACTCAGCTGGCAACAGGGAAGAGGGAGGAAAAGTTGTGGGGGTGGGAGAAGGTGCGGGGTGGGGGGGCAGGGAGGGATGGGGGTGATGTGGAGGAGTTGTTGTTTGTAGGTTCCCAGGCAGTAATCGCAGCTTGCCGCACTGTTAGCATTTACCCACAGGGGAATAGACAGGCTGTGACATGTTCTGTGTACGAAGGAACTGCAGATGATGGTTTAAACCAAAGATAGACACACAAGGCCGGAGTAACTCAGCGGGACCGGCAGCCATCTCTGGAGAGAAGGAATGGGTGACGTTTCATAGAAACATAGAAACATAGAAATTAGGTGCAGGAGTAGGCCATTCAGCCCTTCGAGCCTGCACCGCCATTCAATATGATCATGGCTGATCATCCAACTCAGTATCCCGTACCTGCCTTCTCTCCATACCCTCTGATCCCCTTAGCCACAAGGGCCACATCCAACTCACTCTTAAATATAGCCAATGAACTGGCCTCAACTACCCTCTGTGGCAGAGAGTTCCAGAGACTCACCACTCTCTGTGTGAAAAAAGTCTTTCTCATCTCGGTCTTAAAGGATTTTCCCCCTTATCCTTAAGCTGTGACCCCTTGTCCTGGACTTCCCCAACATCGGGAACAATCTTCCTGCATCTAGCCTGTCCAATCCCTTAAGAATTTTGTAAGTTTCTATAAGATCCCCTCTCAATCTCCTAAATTCCAGAGAGTATAAACCGAGTCTATCCAGTCTTTCTTCATAAGACAGTCCTGACATCCCAGGAATCAGTCTGGTGAACCTTCTCTGCACTCCCTCTATGGCAATAATGTCCTTCCTCAGATTTGGAGACCAAAACTGTACGCAATACTCCAGGTGTGGTCTCACAAGACCCTGTACAACTGAAGTAGAACCTCCTGCTCCTGTACTCAAATCCTTTTGCTATGAAAGCTAACATACCATTCGCTTTTTTCACTGCCTGCTGCACCTGCATGCCTACTTTCAATGACTGGTGTACCATGACACCAGGTCTCGCTGCATCTCCCCTTTTCCTAATCGGCCACCATTTAAATAATAGTCTGCTTTCCTGTTTTTGCCACCAAAGTGGATAACCTCACATTTATCCACATTATACTGCATCTATGTTTCTATGTTTCTATGTTTCTATGTTTTGGGTCGAGACCCTTCTTCAGGCTGTAACATGTTCTACTCTCCCCCTTTCACACTCTCCTCCGTTTCAAAGGCAAGTTTCTTGTAGAGCAGAGTGCAGCACAGGAACAGGCCATTCGGCCCACAATATCGATGCCGAACACGATGCCATGTTAGACTAATCTCCGCAGCCTGTACGTGATCTAATAGACAATAGACAACAGGTGCAGGAGTAGGCCATACGGCCCTTCAAGCCAGCACCGCCATTCAATGTGATCACGGACACTCTGACCTGGTCACAAAACATCACATCATTAGTTAAGAGAGCGCGGCAGCGGCTGCACTTTCTGCGCCGGGTGAGAAGAGCTCGCCTCCCCCATCCCGTCCTCACCACTTTCTACGGGGGCACCATAGAGAGTATTTTGACCGGCTGTATCTCTGTCTGGTTTGGGGACTGTAAAGCCTCCGACTGGAAGTCCGTGCAGAGAGTGGTGAGGACGGCTGAAAATAGAATCGGGATTTCTCTTCCTTCAATCCGGGACATTGCGTGCAAACGTTGCTTGTCCAAGGCCAACAGCGTTATAAAAGACCCCACACACCCCCATCATGGACTGTTTACTCTGCTGCCCTCGGGCAAAAGGTATCGCAGTGTTATGAGCAGAACGGCCAGGTTCTGCAACAGCTTCTTCCCCCGAGCCGTCAGACTCTTGAATTCTATATAATGTGCCGCCACCATTATCTATTTTAACTTTTTATCCATTTTATCCTTATGTTATTTTGTGTTGCACGGGGAGCCAGATGCAACAAAATTTCATTCAGAATTGCATTTATTGATGTATTTCTGAATAACAATAAAGTTTTGTTTGTTGATTGTTGTCATGGCTTATCATCCCCAATCAGTGCCCCGTTCCTGCCTGCTCCCCATATCCCTTGACTCCGCTATCTTCAAGAGCCCTATCTAGCTCTCTCTTGAGAGAGCTATGGAATTCCACAGACTCGCCACTCTCTGTGTGAAAAAGTGGTTCCTCATTTCCGTTCTAAATGGCTTACCCCTTATTCTTAAACTGTGGCCCCTGGTCCTGGACTCCCCCAACATCGGGAACATGTTTCCTGCCTCTGGCGTGTCCAAACCCTTAATAATCTTATATGTTTCAATAAGATCCCCTCTCATCCTTCTAAATTCCAGAGTATACAAACCCAACCGTTCCATTCTCTCAGCATATGACAGTCCCGCCATCCCGGGAATTAACCTTGTGAACCGACGCTGCACTCCCTCAATAGCAAGAATGTCCTTCCTCAAATTTGGAGACCAAAACAGCACACAATACTCCAGGTGTGGTCTCATTAAGGCCCTACACAACTGCAGAAAGACCTCTTTGCTCCTATACTCAACTCCTCTTGTTGTGAAGGCCAACATGCCATTCGCTTTCTTCACTGCCTTCCTGTACCTGCATTCTTACTTTCATTGACTGATGAACAAGGACCCCCCAGATCCCGTTGTACTTCCCCTTTTCCCAAACTTGACACCATTTAGATAATAATCTGCCTTCCTGTTTTTGCTACCAAAGTGGAGAACCTCACATTTATCCACATTAAACTGCATCTGCCATGCATCTGCCCACTCCCCCAACCTGTCCAAGTCACCCTGCATTCTCATAGCATCCTCCTCACAGTTCACACTGCCACCCAGCTTTGTGTCATCTGCAAATTTGCTAATGTTACTTGTAATCCCTTCATCTAAATCATTAATATATATTGTAAATGGCTGCGGACATATAAATAGCATGTCACTCCATGGCCGGCACATCCATGTGCCTATCCACAAGCCGCTGAAATGCCACAATTTGATCTGCCGCCTCCAGCACCACTTGCGTATTAGGCACTCACCACCCTCTGTGTAAAACATTTACCCCCTCATCAACTTTAAACGTTGCCCCTCCAAACATAACTTTACCAATTTCACCTTAAATGCACCACACTCCTCTTTTAAACTTTCCCCTCTAACCTCAACTTTGTGCCTCATAGATCTCCTTTAAACATTGGCCCTCTCACCTCAATTTTACCCCCTCTCACCTTAAACCTGCCCCACACATCACCTTTAGATTTTGTCCCTCATCTTAACCCTGCCCCTCTCACCTTAAACTTGTCCGCACACATCTCCTTTAACCTTGCCCCTCTCACCTAAAACCTGCCCCACGGGGTCACCTTCAAACCTTTCCCCCCCTCACCCTTTAATTTGCCCCTCTCACCTCTACTCTGCCCCTCTGCAGTGTTGCTTCTGGAGGAAAGGAAAAGCCCATTCAAAACCTCGGCACGTGCACATGCAGACATTAGAAACTTTCAAAAAACGCTGGAGTTTAGTTTAATTTAGTTTAGAGATACAGGATGCAAACAGGCCCCTCGGCCCGTCGAGTCCGCACTGACCAGCGATCCCCACACATCAATGGGCGACTGCCAGCCCAGGTTAGTTTCTGTGAGCGCAGTGACTGTTATCTGTACCTGTTACATGTGAAACAAACAAATGCACAGTATTCTCTTAAAGTACAGGGTAAAGCCTTCTCCTTCCAGAACCTAATCACAACTGTGAACAACAATGGCTCAGATGCATTATTCACCAAATCGCCGTCAAAATCCTTTTACTGAACGTTCAACGGCCTCGGCAGAAGCAGTGCAGCATCTCATAAAACGCAAGGTGCGACCCCCGAATAAAAATACAAAGTAAAAATACAAGTGGTTATTCTGAACCTCGTTTTTTTTGTGGTTCACCCAGCGTTTTACTCCACACTCTGGAAGAAAGGCTTCGATTTTTTCACACGATTTCAGATCTCAGTCCATCTAAATCTCAGTCCATTCATTGCAGACAATGAAACATTTTTGAAGTGTGATCTTAACAAAGGAGGACCCGGCTTGGGGGGGGGGGGGGAGGGAGGTGAGGACCACCATGCGGGGGGGGGGGGGGGGGGGGGTTTGTGGGGGAAGAAAGAGGACCTGGCGCAGGATATATATATATACTATTATTATTATTATTATTATTATTATTATTATTATATAATTCATCTATATATATGTATAAGGGGTACAGGCAGGAAGGCTTAGACCATGTCAGCTATGATCTTATTGCAGAGATACATAAAAACATAGACAATAGGTGCCGGAGTAGTCCATTCGGCCCTTCGAGCCAGTGCCACCATTCAATGTGATCATGGCTGATCATCCACAATCAGTACCCCGTTCCTGCCTTCTCCCCATACCCCTTGATTCCATTAGCCCTAAGAACTCTATCTAACTCTCTTTTGAATGCACCCAGTGAATCGGCCTCCACTGCCCTCTGAGGCAGAGAATTCCACAAATTCACAACTCTGTGTGTGAAAACGTTTTTCCTCATCTCAGTTCTAAATGGCCTACCCCTTATTCTTAAACTGTGGCCCCTGGTTCTGGACTCCCCCAACATCGGGAACATGTTTCCTGCATCTAGCCTGTCCAATCCCATAATAATTGGACGTGTACCCGTAAGATACCCTCTCATCCTTCTAAATTATAAAGGGTACAGGCACAATGGCTGATTGGACCCATTCTGTTTTTTTCTGTAGGTACCGGTGATCTTCCCAAGCCTGCCCTGTTTGAATTGAGCCCCATCTCCTCAACGTTAAGCACCTTCACCTTCTTGAACTCAAGACAAAATAAATCGTCTCTGTCTAAGAAGTAAGGCTGTGTATATTAAATTCCAGAGAACAGGCGCCAACCTGCTTATGAGGCTAATTGTTATTTCTGGATAAATGATGCAGCAACTTTAATCAAGGGGGAGATATGTCATGAGAACTAATGCCCACATGTTGCTGCCTTATAAGTGCTGTTGTGTTTTTAATTTCATGTAAATGCGTCTGCCTCGCCTTTGAAACACGGTGATTGATGTGACTGCTGGTTTGCGGAGTGGATACAAACTAACTCTCCAAAGAAAGTTAAGATTTGTCATTCCAAACATGTCTTTCGAAGGTCAGTACAACAACAGCACGCGAAAAATATCAATGTCGTTTTTTTAAAGATACAGCTGGAAACAGGCCCTGGTCCGCGCCGGCAGGCGATCCCCGCACATTAACACGACCCTACACGCACTAGGGACAATTTACATATAATACCACGCCAATTAACCTACGAACCCGCACGTCTTTGGAGTGCGGGAGGAAAGCGAAGATCTCGTAGAAAACCCACGCGGTCACGGGGAGAACGTACAAACTCCGCGCAAAGAGCACCCGCAGTCAGGATAGATCCCGGGTCTCTGGCGCAGTGAGCGCTGCAAGGCAGCAACCCTGCCGCTTGCCACCGTGCAAACAATTACAATTATAGAGTCATAGAGTCATACAGCATGGAAAGCGGCCCTTCGGCCTAACTTGCCCACACCCACCAACATGCCCCATCTGTACTAGTCCCACCTGCGTGCGTTTGGCCCATATCCCTCTAAACCTGCCCTGTCTATGTACCTGTTTAAATGTTTCTTAAACGCTGCGATAGTCCCTGCCTCCTGCACTCCTAGATCCCTCTGCACTGCAATACTTCTCAAGGGCCCTACCGATTCAATGTGTAGGTCCTGCCCACGTTAGTCTTCCCAAAATGTAATATATCACATTTCTCTGTCAATATGTAGGAACAAGATTACTAGTTAATAGCTGTTGATACAAGGAAGTGCAGATGCTGCTGGTTTACAAAAACAAAGTGCTGGAGTAACCCAGCGGGTCAGGCAGCATCTCAGGAGAACATAGACAGGAGATTTTTTTCCCGACCGAAACGTCACCTCTCCGCGTCTTCCAGTTACCAGCAGTTGCTAGATGCCTCAATGCAGCAAAATCTACTCCTTGTGCTTTAAAAAAAAAAGTGGAATTACTCAAAATTTTAAATGAAGAAATAAATAACAGGATGGAGATTTCTTGCCGTGAAGAGTTGAATTGGAGAAGAATTTGAATGAAGCAACTTAAGCAGAATGTTTACCATTGGCAACGAAGGTTGATTAATGCACAATGTACTGCGTGGGCTTATAAATATCATATAGCAGAAGGGATTCGTTCACTCATCATTAATACATCTGCTTGCTTCCAGACTGCCACCCAATAAAGTTCATTCCAAATTAGTTTTGCCATCATCTTCAGATATTTTTTCCAAAAGAAATCTCCAGTTAACTCAGACACATATGATGCTGCAGGTTGCCTTTTCAATAATGCCCTGTTGTGTGTAACTAATTACACTCAGACAGAAGCCTGAATTCAAATAGCATCTTTAACACGGGCAGCGGTAAGGTTGCTAATTTACGCTTTGCGCAAGATAACATGGCGCAGCGGTAAGGTTGCTAATTTACCGCGCTTACAGCGCCAGAGACCCGGGTTCGATCCTGGCTGCGGGTGCTGTCTGTATGGAGTTTGTAGGTTCTCCCCGTGACCGCGTGGGGTTTCTCCAAGAACTTTGCTTCCCTCCCACACAACAAAGGCGTACAGGTTTGTAGGTCGGTTGGCTTGGTATAAATGTAAAATGTGTCGGATAGTGTTAGTGTGCGGGGATCGCAGGTCGGTGCGGTCACGGTGGTTCGTAGGGCCTGTTTCCGCGTTGCATCTCTGAACTAAACTAAACTAAAACGGTAAAATATCTGGGGATATCAGGAAACACAAGGAACTGCAGATGCTGGAACTCTGCATTGAACACAAAATGCTGGAGTAGCTCAGCGGGTCAGGCAGCATCTTAGGAGGGTAGGTGACGTTTTGGGTCGGGACCCTTCCTCAGACTGTGTCTCCCGAGATGCTGCCTGACCCGCTGAGTTACTCCAGCGCCTTGCGTCTATCGTCGCCCTTCTTCAGACCGCCTGATTTAGTTTAATTTAGTTTGGTTTATTGCCACGTGTGCGGTGAGTGGTGCGCGTGAAGAGCTTTTGATGCCTGCTATCCAGTCAGAGGAAAGACTGATTCCTATCGGCCGTCCACAGTGTGCATACAGGATAAAGGGAACAACGTTTTGAGCAAGATAAATTCCAGTAAAGTCCCATTAAAGACAGTCGAAGGGTCATCAATGAGGTGGATGGTAGTTCAGGACCGTTCTCTAGTTGGCGATATGGTGGTAGTATTAGCAGCAAGGGGAGGTTGGGCAAACTTAGATTGCTTTCTCTGGAATATTGGTGGTTGAGAGTAAATATGACAGAAGTATATATGAAATTATGGGAGGCATAGATGGGGCAGACTTTTTCTCAAGGTGGAAATGTCAAGGGTAGAGGGCAAAGAGGGTCTACTCCCCTATTCAATCATGGCTGGTCTATCATTCCCTCTCAATCCCATTCTCCTCCCTTTAAAGGAGATGTGCGGGGCATTTTTTTTTTAAACAGAGTGTCTGAAACGCATTGCTAGGGATGGCGGTGGAGGCGGATATGTTGCAGACTTTTAAGAAGCATTTAGGTAGACATGGATATGTCACCAGGGGGCGCCGCACCATGGCAGCCTCGCCAACGGTCTGTCTGTCTTTTCGACTTGTTTTTGTTATTTTTAGTGTGTTTTAAAAGTTTGTGCTAATGTTCTCTGGTTTGTTTTATGCGTGGGGTGCGGAAGGAGGGGTCGGGGGAAACCTTTTTCTCAATCTCTTATCTTGCTGGAGATGCGATTGTTTTACGGATCGTATATCCGTTCGCTCTGCGGGCTAACATCATGGAGCAGGCGGCCTTGCGGGAGACTGACTTTGAGCCCCACCGCGAGGCCGCGGACTTACCATCGGAGTCTGCGAACCCTTGCCTGGGATCGAGGCTCCAACCGCGTCCTGCGGATTTCACCAGTCTCGGGTAGAGGCTGATGTCGGGAAGCTCCAAACGAAGCAGAAGGTTTCGACCAGCTCCGACCCGGCGCGGGTAAACTGAGATTCCCCTCGATTCGCGCCCCGACGCGAATGCCCAAACGCCGCCGGCTACGGGAGCCAAGATCGTCCCGTCAACAGAAGGCTCGAGGCTCCCGACCACGGGAGAACAAAGAAGGGCAGAGATTTGAACTTTTTTACGCCTTCCATCACAGTGAGGAGTGTGGAGGAGTCGCTGTGGTGGATGTTTATGTTAAAATGTATTTTGTGTGTTCCGGTTCATTTTATTGGTATGACTGTGTGGCAAATGGAATTCCTCGTATGTTGGAAAAAATACTTGGCTAATAAAAAAAATATATGATTATAATTATATTCAGGGTATGGGGTGATAGTACGCAGGCAGAGGATAGTATATGTTGGCATTGGCTTCAGTATGGGCATCATGGGCCAAAGGGCTGTACCTGTCTGTGGTTCATGGTCAAATGGAATTTAGTACAGATAACAGGAACAGATAGTGAGGAAGGTTCATAAGAAAATGGATCAACTGGGCTTATGTTCACTGGAACATGGATCGACTGGGCATATATTCACTGGAATTTAGAAGGATGCGAGGGTATCATAGAAACATAAATCTTAAGGGATTGGACAGGCCAGATGCAGGAAGAACATTCCCCATGTTGGGGGAGGCCAGAACTAGGGGTCGGCTATTTAGGACTGAGGTGAGGAAAAACTTTTTCACCCAGAGTGTTGTGAATCTGTGGAATTCTCTGCCACAGAAAGCAGTGCAGGCCAATTCGCTGGATGTATTCAAGAGAGAGTTAGATTTAGCTCTTAGGGCTAACGGAATCGAGGGATATGGGGAGAAGGCAGGAACGGGGTACTGATTGTGGATGATCAGCCGTGATCATGTTGCATGGCGGTGCTGGCTCGAAGGGCCGAATGGCCCACTCCTGCACCTATTTGCTATGTTTCCATGTATCTAAAATGAAGAGAAAGTTGGAGATGAGCCACTGGTGTGATATATGACAATATATGGTCTTGGCAGCTTACCCATGGGCCTAAGGTGAAGCAATGCTAGAGTGAAGGAAATTGGAGAATGCCCAATTCTTTGGGATTGTTTAGTTTATTGTTTCGTTTATTGTCACGTGTACCGAGGTACAGCGATAAGCTTTTGTTGCCGGCTAACCAGTCAGCGGAACTGACTCTATATGATTACAATAGAGCCATCCACAGTGCACAGATACATGATAAAGGGAATAATGTTTAGTGCAGGATAAAGTCCAGTAAAGTCTAATTAAAGATAGTCCAAGGGTCTCCAGTGAGGTAGACAGTAGCTCAGGACTGCTCTCAGTTGCCTGATAACAGCTGGGAAGAAACTGTCCCTGAATCTGGAGGTAGACAAAAATGCTGGAGAAACTGGAGGCAGCATCTACGGCGTGAAGGAAATAGGCAACGTTTCGGGTCGAGACCTAGGTGTCACCTGCTCTACATCGGTGAGACCAAGCGCAGGCTTGGCGATCGCTTCGCCCAACACCTCCGCTCGCTTCGCAATAACAAACCTGATCTCCGGGTGGCTCAGCACTTCAACTCCCCCTCCCATTCCGAATCCGACCTCTCTGTCCTGGGCCTCCTCCATGGCCAGAGTGAGGCCCACCGTAAATTGGAGGAGCAGCACCTCATATTTCGGTTGGGTAGTTTACACCCCAGCGGTATGAACATTGACTTCTCCAATTTCAGGTAGTCCCTGCTTTCTCCTCCCCTTCCCAGCTCTCCCTCAGCCCACTGTCTCCGCCTCTTCCTTTCTTCTTCCTTTCTTCTTCCTGCCCCCCCCCCCCCCCTCACATCAGTCTGAAGAAGGGTCTCGACCCGAAACGTCGTCTATTTCCTTTGCTCCACAGATGCTGCCTCACCCGCTGAGTTTCTCCAGCATTTTTATCTACCCTTGATTTTCCAGCATCTGAAGTTCCTTCTTAAAAACAACTGAAAATGGAGGTGTGCGTTTTCACACTTCTGTACCGCTTGCCCGATGGGAGAGGGGGGAAGAAGGAGTGACCGGGGTGAGACCCGTCCTTGATTATGCTGCTGGCCTTGCCGAGGCAGCGTGAAGTGTACAGGGACTCAATTGAAGGGGGATTGGTTTGTGTGATGGTCTGGGTTGTGTCCACCATTCTCTCCAATTCCTTACAGCAGCACGGACTGTTATAGACAATAGACAATAGCTGCAGGTGTAGGCCATTCGGCCCTTCGAGCCAGCACCGCCATTCAATGTGATCATGGCTGATCATCCACAATCAGTACCCCGTTCCTGCCGTCTACCCATATCCCCTGACTCCGCTATTTTTAAGAGCATCATCCAGCTCCCTCTTGAAAGCATCTGGAGAGTCTGCCTCCACCGCCCTCTGAGGCAGAGATTTCCACAGACTCACCACTCTCTGTGAGAAAAAGTGTTTCCTCGTCTCCGTTCTAACTGGCTTACTCCTTATTCTTAAACTGTGGCCCCTGGTTCTGGTCTCCCCCAACATCGGGAACATGTTTCCTGCCTCTAGTGTGTCCAAGCCCTTAACAATCTGTTGTTAGCGTACCAAACGTACCTATTCCACATTCTTTCAAGAGTCAGTTGACAGAGGCTTCCCCTCTTCACAAGTTGATCCTGTGCAAAACCAACAAATAGCAGAAATAAACGGAACCCAGAAAGGCACGAAACAAGGTGCGGACCGAAAAGACACAAAATGCTGGAGTAACTCAGCGGATCAGACCTCATCCCTGGAGAACATGGGATATGTGACGTTTCAGGTCAGGACCTGAGGAAGGAACCCGACCCGAAAGATCGCCTATCCATGTTCTCCTGTGATGCCGCCTGACCCGCTCAGATACTCTAGGACTTTGCATCTTTTTTTTTTGTAAACCAGCATCTGCAGTTCCTTATCTTCAAATCATCCTCATTTATTACCCCAGTTCCCTGAGATTTATCTTGAATAATAATCGTTTTTACCGCACATTATAGAATCCCTTCTGAAAATACAAAGATATTACATTCAATTTTTCTTCCCTGATGATCATACTTTTTTTAAAATAAAAATCCCTCGTAGATTTGTTAAACGCAATTTTCTTTTCTTGAAAGCATGTTGGCTCTGCCTAATCCTATGGTGATACCAGACTTTGATGTGAAGTGCTATTTTTCTTTGAATATGGTAACTTTTCTGCACAAGACATCAAGAAATTGCAGAGTTGTGAACGCCCGGCCCAGTCCATCATGCAAACCAGCCATTGACTCCACGCTGCCTCAGGAAAGCAGCCAACATAATCAACCACTCACATCCCAGGCACGCTCTCTTCTCCTCGCTCCCCTTAGGCAGAAGGTGCGAAAGCTAGAAAGCACGTTCCACCAGACTGAAGAACATTTACTTCCCCGCTGTTATTAGGCACTCAAACAGATTCCGATGCGCTAAGGAAGAAGTCCCGATCTTCCAATCTACCCCATTGCAACCCTCGCACTTGTTTAAACTGCACTTTCTCTGTAGCAATAACGTTACATTCTGCGCTCTGTTTATTTTCTATTTTGCACTACCTGATGTATTCATTTATACCGCGATTTGCCTGGACAACACGCAAAACAATGTTTTTGACTGTCTCTTGGGACGTGGTGGTACATCAACTGATGGTAATCAGTTTTTCACTGATCTTGATGCATCTAGGGCAGCACAGGTGCAGCAGTGGAGTTGCTGCCTTACAGTGCTAGAGACCCGGGTTCGATCCTGATTACGGGGTGCTGTCAGTATGGAGTTTATCCGTTCTCCATGTGACCCTCGTGGGTTTTCTCCGGGTGCTCCGGTTTCCTCCCACAGGATGGTGGATTAATTGGCTTCAGTAAAATTGTAAATTGTCCATAGTGTTAGTGTACGCGGTGACCGCTGGTCAGTGCGGACTCGGTGGGCCGAAGGGCCTGTTTCCATGCTGTATCTCCAAAGTCTAAAGTCCAAAGCATTGCATGTGACAGCAATAAAACCAATTCCAATGCTTTGCCAGCTTGTCGCTGCTCATTGAATGAGATTTTGTACTTAATTGAAACGCAAATTTAATATAAAGTGTGGCAGAATCTGTGTATCGCCCAGATTTAACAGCACTGTCTGAGACTATTTTTTTTGTTTACAAACTTCTTGATTGCAAATAAAGATCTGAATATCGTGACCTTAAGAACATGCATCATCAGTGAATTACAGCACCATCCAAATGTGGTGATGAAGTCATTGATGGGCTAAATTATGTTGAAAGGAACTGCAGATGTTGGTTTAAATCGGTGATAGGCACAAAATATTGGAGTAACTCAACGGGACAGGCAGCATCTCTGGAGAGAAGGAATGGGTGACATAGAAAATAGTTGCAGGAGTAGGCCATTCGGCCCTTTGAGCCAGCACCACCATTCAATTTGATCATGGCTGATCATCCAAAATCAGTACCCCGTTCCTGCCTTCTCCCCATATCCCTTGATTCCGGTAGCCCTTGGAGCATCCAACTCTCTTGAATATCTTCAGTGAATTCGCCTCCACTGCCTTCTGTGGCAGAGGCCTTCTATGTTTCTATGTTAGTTATTGTATATCCTAAGAGTTACTGCCGGTCCCGCTGAGTTACTCCAGCATTTTGTGTCTATCTTCGATAGTTGGTGCTAACACATCCAGCCCACGAACAGCCCTCCTCAACAGCAACACAGGGAGAGGAGGAAGTGATTTTGCTGATTCAATCTGTTCTACCCGCTCAGCCTGTCAAATCCACAACCCAACCCTTCAATACCAACAAAAATGCCATAATATCAGATTTAAAATTAACAAATGACTTCGCATCAATTCCAATAATAGAAGAGCATCTTAAATGTATTTATCTCTCCGCTTCATGAATAGCTTTACTACTGAAAGGTAGAGATCCCTACTGCTGGACTTTGTTCCCTAGCCAGTGTCACTCCAAGCCACCAAAATGGCGCAGCAGCAGAGTTGCTGCCTTACAGCGCCAGAGACCCGGGTCCGATCCTGACTACGGGAGCTGGCTGTACGGAGTTTTACCCGTGACCTGCGTGGGTTTACTCCAGGTGCTCCGGTTTCCTCCCACACTCCAAAGATGTGCAGGTTTGGAGGTTACACAGAAACATAGACAATAGGTGCTGGAGTAGGCCATTCGGCCCTTCGAGCCTGCACCGCCATTCAATATGATCATGGCTGATCATCCAACTCAGTATCCTGTACCTGCCTTCTCTCAATACCCCCTGATCCCTTTAGACACAAGGACCACATCTAACTCCCTCTTAAATATAGCCAATGAACTGGCCTCAACTACCTTCTGTGGCAGAGAATTCCAGAGATTCACCACTCTCTGTGTGAAAAATGTTTTTCTCATCTCGGCCCTAAAAGAATTCTCCCTTATCCTTAAACTGTGACCCCTTGTTCTAGACTTCCCCAACATTGGGAACAATCTTCTTGCATCTAGCCTGTCCAACCCCTTAAGGTTTTTGTAAGTTTCTATAAGATCCCCCCTCAATCTTCTAAATTCTAGTGAGTACAAGCCGAGTCTATCCAGTCTTTCTTCATATGAAAGTCCTGACATCCCAGGAATCAGTCTGGTGAACCTTCTCTGTACTGCCTCTATCGCAAGAATGTCTTTCCTCAGATTTGGAGACCAAAGCTGTACGCAATACTCCAGGTGTGGTCTCACCAAGAACCTGTGCAACTGCAGTAGAACCTCCCTGCTCCTATACTCAAACAACTGCAGTTGGTTAATTGGCTTGGTATAGATGTACATTTTCCCCAGCATGCGCAGGATAGTGTTAGTGTGTGGACTCGGTGGGCCGAGGGCCCTGTTTCCACGCTGTACCTCTGAAACTAAACTAAACTGAAAGTAAAGATTCTTATAGCCAGAGAATCATAGGGTCACGGAGCACAGAAACAGGCCCTTCGGCCCAACTTGTCCCTGCCCATCTACACTGGTCCCATTTGCCTCCATTTGACCTATATCCCCCAACAAAGTTTAGACTTTAGACCGAAGAAATACAGCGAGGAAACAAGCTCCACGACCCACTGAGTCAATAGACAATAGACAATAGGTGCAGGAGTAGGCCATTTGGCCCTTCGAGCCAGCACCGCCATTCAATGTGATCATGGCTGATCATCCACAATCAGTACCCCGTTCCTGCCTTCTCCCCATATCCCCTGCTATCTTTAGGAGCCCTATCTAGCTCTCTCTTGAAAGCATCCAGAGAACCTGCCTCCACCGCCCCCTGAGGCAAAGAATTCCACATTCACCACTCTCTGTGAGAAAAAATGTTTCCTCGTCTCCGTTCTAAGTGCCCTACTCCTTATTCTCAAACTGTGGCCCCTGGTTCTGGACTCCCCCAACATCAGGAACATAGTGTCCTCGCTGACCAGATACCTAGCTTGCTCAACCTCTCCCCTAAAGCTCAGGACCTCAAGTCCTGGCAACATCCTTGTAAATCTTCTCTGCACCCTTTCCAGCTTGACAACCTCAACAGTTAAGGGATGAGCATGTAACAGGGGGAATAGGTCGGGGGAACTGGTCTGATGGGGTTGCTGAGCTAGAAAGGAGCTGGTGGCCCGAATGGCCTTGATCTGCATAGTTTAGAGATACAGCGCGGAAACAGGCCCTTCGGCCCACCGAGTCTGCACCGACCAGCGAACCCCGCTCACTACCCCACACACTAGGGACAATTTACAGTCTTTCACCGAAGCCAATTAACCTACAAACCTGCAAGGGAGACGTGTTTGGAGTGAGGGAGGAAAACTGGGCCAAAACCCACGCGGTTACGGGGAGAAGGTACAAACTCTGCACAGACAGCACCCGCACTCGCCAAAGCTCCCGAGGCAAGACATTTATGAAAAAAACTAAATATATATATTTTTTCCTCCCCCTAGTTTGTGCGCTCAGCGCGGAGACTAAAACCAGGCCTATCCCCTCATCCGGCCCGACAATGGGTTTGGGCATGAGAACTGCAGCTTGCAGGGAGGCTGCATTGTAAACTAGCTCCATGACCTGACTTTTTATATATTCCACCCAAAACCTTACCCATTTGCACAAACTTAATCTTATTGATTTAAATTGAGCTCTTTATGTTCTGCTGGAATCGACAGCGGATTGAAATTATTCCATAGACAACTAAACGCGTGAGATGCTGCGGCATACTGCCTGCTAAGAATAAGTCAGGAGGCTGTGGCTGTGGGGGTGAGAATGGGCAAAGCCATCTCTATTTGTGTGCATCTGCACTGTGCCATGTCAACCCTTTTGGTTCACAGCTCTCACCCCTTCTTTTAAAGGACTTACCGTACACTGTGCTAGCCCTCTTAACCTTCCTGTTCATCGCGGTGTGTGTCTGTATCACCTTGGCTTTGCACTGTGTGAATTTCAGACAGCGTTCCCCCGCCTTAGCAGTATGTGTGTGTGTGTGTGTGTGCGTGTGTGTGTGTGTGTGTGTGTGTGTGTGTGTGTGTGTGCGTGTGTGTGTGTGTGTGTGTGTGTGTGTGTGTGTGTGTGTGTGTGTGTGTGCGTGCGTGTGTGTGTGTGTGCGTGCGTGCGTGTGTGTGTGTGTGTGTGCGAGCGTGCGTGTGTAGGAATGAACTGCAGATGCTGGTTTCAACCGGAGATAAGACACAAAAAGCTGGAGTAACTCAGCGGGACAGGCAGCATCTCTGGAGTAAAGGAATAGGTGACGTTTCGGGTGGAGCCCCTTCTTCAGACCAAAGAAGGCTTCCAACCAGAATCGTCGCCTATTCCTTTTCTCCTGAGATGCTGTCTCTTATATACATATGTGTGTGCGTGCAAGTGTGCATGCATGTGTGTATGTATGTGTGTGTGTCCCTGTGTGTGTGTGTCCCTGGCGTCCCTGTGTGTGTGGGTGTCCGTGTGTGTGTGTATGTTGCATGTCATGTGTGTGTGCTTTTTTTACTGTTCAGTTTCTGTTCAAAGTCTAAAGATCCATTAAAGTGAATTTTTGCGCAAAGAAAAACAGAGTAGGTGGAGTAGCCTGGATAGGTGATGTTTTGTGTCGGGACCCTTCTTCAGACTGATTGTAGTGGGGGGGGGGGGAGAAAGCTGGGTAGGAAGTGGGGGCGGGACAAGGCCTGGCAAGTGATAGGTAGCCATTTTGTTCTCCCCTTTCCCCTTTTCCCACTTTCTTCCCCCTATAAAATTAATCTGAAGATGGGTCCCGACCCAAAACATTGCTTATCTGTCTTCCAGAGATGCTGCCTGGCCCGCTGAGTTAGCCCAGTACTTTATGTGTTTTTGTTTGTAAACCAGCATCTGCAGTTCCTTGTGTCTTAATTTAACAAGTTCACTGTGGGGTATATGCGTACACCTTATCAAAAGCTTTGCGAAAATTTGAATACATGACATCCACAGGTTCTCCCTTATCTATCTTCCTATTTGCATCCTCAAAATAATCAAGAAGGCATGTCAAGCATGATTTCCCATTCACAGTTCCTTGCTAACTTTGTTTAACCTTGTCACTGTAGTCCGAAAGTGTAGGAAGGAACTGCAGATGCTGGTTCACAACGATGAAAGACACTAAATTCTGGAGTAACTCAGCGGGACAGGCCATTGTGGCATCTCTAGAGTCCTAAACTGTAATCTATTGTACAAAAATGTCGGATGGATTTTCCGCAAGGTTAATGTATTGTATATATTTATCATTCCTCTAGAGAGAAGGAATGGGAGACCCTTCTTCAGACTGAGGGTCAGGGCAGAGAGGATATGGAAGGGTAAGGTGTGGAAATGACAGATCAAAGCAGACGATGCTCAGGGAAATGTGGAAGTTGTTGGCTGAGGGGAAGGTGACAAGGAGGCATACAATCAGTAAAATTAACCAGGTGGACAGTGAAACTATTCGGAGATCAAGGGTGGGGGAGGGGGAGAGAGAGGGAGAGGGAAAGCCAGGGTTATTTGAAATTTAGAGAAATCAAGAACCATACCGCTGGGTTGTAAGCTGCTCAAGCGAAATACGAGGCACCGTTCCTCCAATTTGCGTTGTGTATTCCAAAGGCTCTGTGACTATGCTTTTTGTAATGGACTTTAGCATTTTCCCCATCACCATTGTCAGGCTCAGCGGTCTTTTTTTCAACTCATTGTTTTCTCTCGAATGCCTTTTTCAAATACTGCGATTACATTAGCTGCCGTCTAATTCATTCGAATTACTCCAGAGTCACTAAAACTTTGGAAAAAGATCAGAATGCATTGATTCTTTTATAGGGCCACTTCCTTAAGTGCTCTGGGACATCAATTATTTGGCCCTGGGGATTGAAAGCCCTTCTTATTATCAATTTCCCAAACACTATTTCCCCACTAATAATGACTTCATTCAGTTCTGTCCTCCCAACAGTCCCTGTGGCCTCCAACATTTCTGGAAGGTTATTTGTGTCCTCCTTTGGGACAAAGCATCAAAGCACCTAATTAATTGGTCTGCCACGTTTTTGTTCTCCGTCATAAACTCCCCTGATCCCGACTGTAAGGGACCTAAGAAATTGCAGAGGCTGGAACATGGAGCAAAATATAACAAGAGGCTGGAGGAACTCAGAGGGTCAGACGCCGTTTTGGATCAAGCCCCTTCTTCAGACTGATCGTGTTCATGTTCATAAGTGATAGGAGCAGAATTAGGCCGTTCGGCCCATCAAGTTTACTCCGCCATTCAATCATGGCTGATCTATGTCACCCTCCTAACCCCATTCGCCTGCCTTCTCCCCAGAACCCCTGACACACGTACTATCCATCTATGCCTTAAACATATGCTTGACTTGGCCTCCACAGACTTCCGTGGCAATGAATTCCACAGATTCACCACCCTCTGACTTAAGATATTTCTCTTCAACTCCTTCCTAAAAGAACGTCCTTTCTTTCTGAGGCTGTGACCTGCCATCCTAGACTCTCCCACCAGTGGAAACATCCTCTCCACATCCACTCTATCTAAGCCTTTCAGTATTCTGTATGTTTCAATGAGGTCCCCCCCCCTCATTCTTCTAAACTCAGGAAAGATAGGAAAGATTTGGACTGATATGGACCAACTGCAGGCATATGGGACCAGCTATGATGGGGCAACTTAATTAGCATGGATAAGTTAACATTTCAATGAGGTTCCCCCTCATCCTTCTAAACTCCAGCGAGTACAGGCCCAGTGCCGACAAACGCTCATCATAGGTTAACCCACTCATTCCTGGGATCATTCTTGTAAACCTCCTCTGGACCCTCTCCAGGAGCCGGCACATCCTTCCTCAGATATGGGCCCAAAATTGCTCACAATACTCCAAATGCGGCCTGACCAGCGCCTCATAGAGCCTCAGCATTACGTGCCTGTTTTTCGTATCCAAGCCCTCTTGCAATAAACGCTAGGATTGTGCGATGAATGTGCAGATGATGTTCAGGAAACATGCTAGCCAGCAGTGCGAATAAATGTATAGGGAGGAACTGCCGGTGCTGGTGTACACCAAAGAGATTCTGAAGATGCAAAATGCTGGAGTGACTCAGCGGGACTGGCAGCATCTCTGGAGAGAAGGAATGGCTGACGTTTTGGTAAATGCCAAAACAATATCACCAGGAAGCGAAAATATGTCAACTCGTTTGTGAGCCCTGACACACCAGTAAAAGGTATTATCACAGTAGCAGTGGGGCCAAAGTAAAATAACCACAGTTCACCAAAGTGATAGAATACTAGAGAAGGGGCCCGATCCAAAATGGTGTCTGACCCTCTGAGGTCCTCCAGCCTCAAGGTTCCTCATAACAACTTGATAGGTTTACACCCAGAGCCATCAGACACGTTCGTTTAGTCCACCTCTCTTGAGTCACCGATGCAGGCTCTGTTTCTTTCTGTACCTTCTCATACCTCTAGTATCCCTCTCCCTTGACTCTCAGTCTGATGAAGGGACTCGACCCGAAATGCCACCTATTCCTTTTCTCCAGAGATACAGTCTGACCCGCTGAATTACTCCAGCATGTTGCGTCTATCTTCCACGTCTATTAAAGAGATGGTGTAGAGATGACAGCATGGAAACTGGCCCTTCAGCCCACCCAGTCCATGCCGACCATCGATCTCCCGTACACTAATTTCATACGATCCAATTTTCGCCTCCTACACACTAGGGGCAATTTTACAGAAGCCAATTAACCTATGAACATTTCAGGAGACCCTTCTTCAGTCTGAACCCAAAACGTCACCTATCCATGTTCTCCAGAGATGCTGCCTGATCTGCTGAGTTACTCCAGCACTCTGTGCCTTTTTGTGTTGAAATCAATGTCTGTAGTTCTTAGTTTCCACAATCTTTTTGTTTGTTTGGGATCTGGACCTTGCCGACAAGGGCAACGTTTACTGTTTATTTCCAAATTGTCCTTGACAATCATCTAGAACTGCTCCAGTCCATCTGGTGAAGATACGCCCACAGTGCTGTTATTAGGGCGTTGCAGGAGTAAAACCCAGGAGCACGCGTACACACAAGGGCAGCGGTAGAGTTGCTGCCTCACAGCCCCAGAGACACCGGTTCGATCCCGACTACGGGTGCTTGTCCTTACGGAGTTTTTTTCGTTCTCCCCATGACCTGTGTGGGTTTTCCCCGGTAGCTCCGGTTTCCTCCCACACTCCAAAGACGTGCGGGTGAAATTGTAAATTGTCCCCCATGCGCAGGACCAGTGCTAGTGTGCGGGGGTGGTCGCTGGTCGGCGCGGACTCAGGTGGGCCGAGGGCCTGTTTCCGCGCTGCATCTGTAGTTAGTCTGTGGAACCCATTGCCACAGAGGGCTGGGGAGGCCAAGTCAGTGGATATTTTTTAAGGCAGAGATGAACAAATTCCTGATTAGAACGGGTGTCAAGGGTTATGGGGAGGAGGAAGGAAAATTGGGATCAGGAGGCAGAGACCAGCAATGATTGAACGGTGGGGTAGACTCGATGGGCCGAATGGCCTAATTCTACTCCTATAACTTGTGAGCTTGTGAATTCCTTTATCTTTATTTCTTTATCTTTATTTCGAACGATTAAAAAAAGAGAAATGAAAAGATGAAAATGAATAAATAAAAGGAAAATTATATATCTACATATATATATGCATAAATACATACACACATACATACATATACATGTACATATATATATATACATACATATACACATATACACACTTACACATATACGTAACATATATGTACATATATAAATTAAAAAGTCAAAAGCCAATTTCAACATAATACACATTAGACTCGTTCGAAAAGGGATAGGTAAGAAGCCTAAGCTTGTCAAGTCCTACCCCCATTCTTCACCATTAACAAATGCAAAATTCAATAAAATAAACTAAACAGACAATTCAAATAAAACTACTCCAATCAAGCTATTAATAAAAAAAACAAAAAAAAGAAAAGAACAAAAGAACAAGCGCCATTAGCATCTGTGAGGTTTACATTCTACCTTTCTCATTACATTTTCAAGGATAAATCTTTTGTACGTTTGTTTAAATTGCATTATATTCATACTTTGTTTAATCGTTTCGTCAAGATCATACCACAAAACCACCCCACAAATGGAAATACACATACTTTTTAAATGGGTCCGAGCATAATGCTGTTTCAAGTTTAGTTTCCCTCTAAAGTTATAACCCCCCCTCTCTGTCTTTGAACAGTTTTTGTATGTGTACAGGTAGCAGTTTATTTTTTGCTTTATAAATTATTTGTGCAGTCTTAAATTCTACCACATCCTTAATCTTTAAGGTGTGTAATTTTAAATACAGTATCTTGGTGTGGTCATGATATCCTACATTGTTTACTATACGAATAGCTCTTTTTTGCAGTGTGCTTAGTGATTGTCAGGTGGTTTTGTAGGCGTTGCCCCATACTTCCACACAGTAATCTAAATACGGTAACACAAGTGAGCTGTACAGCATATACAGTGCTCTCTCATTCAAAACATGCCTTGCTTTCCCCATCACTCCATGCTGCATTTGCCCTCTCATGTTTTATATGGGAGAGCAAATGCAGAAATAAAATATTTTAATTTTATTTCCAGCAGATTTTGTGATCAAGAATCACACCCAGAAATTTATTTTCATATGCTCTTTCTATTTCAACATTATTTATCACTACTTTTACTTGTGTATTTATTTTGCGTTTTCCAAACAGCATAAGTTTGGTTTTGTTTAAATTTAATGATAATTCATTCAAATCAAACCATGTTTTTAGTTTACTCCTTTCTGCTGTGACCACCTCCAAAAGCTGCTGCAAATCGTCCCCATCACAGAAAATATTAGTGCCATCTGCAAATAACACACATTTCAAGAGGTTTGACACCCTACATATATCATTGAATAAAAGTCAACAGGGAAATAGGAGCAGGAATGGGCCACCAGGCCCCTCCAGCCTGATCCACCATTGATCACAACCATGGCTGATCTGGTCAAGGCCTCAACTCCCCCTCGTGGCACTTCCCCAGGGATCTCAAGATCTCTGATCTTTCAGAAATGTATGGCAGACAAAAATGCTGGAGAAACTCAGCGGGTGAGGCAGCATCTATGGAGTAAGGAATAGGTGACGTTTCGGGTGGAGACCCTTCCTCAGACTGATGTGCGGGTGGGGGGGGGGGAGGTGGGAAGATGAAAGGAAGAGGTGGAGACAGTAGGCTGTGGGAGAGCTGGGAAGGGGAGGGCAAGGAGGGAGAAAGCAAGGACCACCTGAAATTGGAGAAACTACCCAAGCAAAATATGAGGTGCTGCTCCTCCAATTTGTAGTGGGCCTCACTCTGGCCATGGAGGAGGCCCAGGGCAGAAAGGTCGGAATCGGAGTAGGAGGTGGGGGGGGGGGGGGGGGTTGAAGTGCTGAGCCACCGGGAGATCAACTGAGCGGAGGTGTTGGGCGAAGCCTAAGATACATTTTCAGAAATGTATCTTCTTTCACTTGGAATCCTTCTAATGATCTCACCTCTATCACTCTGCGGGACAGAGAATTATGCTCTGATTGGCCTTTATGACCAAAGCATAGATCGGGTAGACACTCGGAACCCTTTTCGCAGGATGGGAATACTAAACACGCGAGGACAAAGATTTAAGGTGAGAGGGGCAAAGTTTAAAGATGTTTTTCGTTTCGTTTTCTTATTTTTAGTGATACAGCGCGGAAACGGGCTCTTCGGCTCACCGAGTCCGCGCCAACAAGCGATCCCCGGACACTAGCCCTATCCTATACATTGGGGTCAACTTACAATTTTTACTAAAGCCAATTAGCCTATAAACCTGCACGTCGGGAGTGCGGGAGGAAACAGGACCCAGAAAAAACCCACGTGGTCACGGCGAGAACGTACGCACTCCGTATAGACAGCACCCGTAGTCAGCATCGAATTGGGTTCCCTGGCGCTGTAAGGCAGCAACTCTACCGCTGCGCCACCGTGCCACCGCTGGGACGTGTGCGGCAGGTTATTTTACACAGAAGGTGGTGTAGTAACTCAGCGGGACAGGCCGCATCTCTGGAGGGTGACGTTTTGGGTCAAGACTCATTTTTAGCCGTGTACCCAAACCCGCTCACAAATAAAGACAATTAGACGACAGGTGCAGGAGTAGGCCATTCGGCCCTTCGAGCCAGCACCGCCATGCAATGTGACCATGGCTGATCATCCCCAATCAGTACCCCGTTCCTGCCTTCTCCCCATAAACCCCTGACTCCGCTATCTTTAAGAGCGCTATCTAGCTCTCTCTTGAAAAGCATCCAGAGAACCCGCCTCCACCGCCCTCTGAGGCAGAGAATTCCACAGGCTCACCACTCTCTGTGAGAAAAAGTGTTTCCTCGTCTCCGTTCTAAATGGCTTACCCCTTATTCTTAAACTGTGGCCCCTGGTTCTGGATAAGACCAGCAAATCACTTGACTTCTTAATTGCAACCGGCATATTTGTTTTCGATGACTAATGTTCAAGGCTTCCCAGGTTCCTTTGAACAGTGTTAATTGCCAATCCCTTGTCATTTAAAACATACTCAGCATTTCTATTTTTTTCTACCAAAGTGAATAACCTCACATTTTTCCACACTGTATTCCATCTGTCTTGTTGCTGCTCACTCAATTAGCTTGCTTACATCTTCTTGAAGTCTTTTTTTTTGTATCCTCATCAAGCCTCACCTTCATTTGCTCCTAGTTTACCGTCCTCAGCAAAACCCTGGAAATGTTACATCGCATCCTCCCGGCCAGATCGTGCAGTACTTCAACCAGCCAAGAGGCAGGTCCTTCGTCAGCGACCGGAGGACTGGTGACGGGATCTAGGGAGTGGGCAGGGCCAAGGATGCCATGGTTGGGTTGCTCCTGGTCAAGCTGGCTATGCGCGAGTCACGGCGCCAGGCGGGAGAAGGTTCTGCCCGAGCCGGTTGCTTGCCCCTTTACCGGGGTTACGTCCGCGCCCGGGTGGCGATAGAGAGGGACATAGTTGTATTGTAGTTATTTAGTATACTTGTGAACGGCCTGTCCCACTTGGGCGAGGTTCTGGTGTAGTTTGCCCTCGACTCATACTCGCAGCATGAGGTCGTAGGAGGTCTTCGTAACTCTCCTCTATACTCGAGAGTAGTCCCCACGTACTCGAGGCCTCAGCTAGGTCGCGCCGATTTTTTCAACATGTTAAAAAATGCCCGCGAGTAAAAAAAGGTCATGGAATAAATCAATACTTTTTTTTACGCATAGGTTTAGTCGTAGTAGGTCGGCATGTTAGTCGTAGGTAATCGATGGTGGTCGAAGGTAGTCGTAGATAGTCTTCATCATAGTCAAAGGGAGGTCGAAGGAGATCGAAGGAGGTTGTTTTCACTCTCCACTATTCAGTGTCTAATTTTCCCGTAGCTAGTCGTAGCTAGTCTTCTACATAGGAGGTCTTCAACATGTCATTTTTTCAAACTCTTCTAAACTCGCCAATTAGTTGCCCAAGTGGGACAGCCCCTTAACATAGTTGTTTAGAAATTTAGTGTCTGAATAATTTGGTGATTTTGTAATATGGTGCTGGTTATGTCACCATGGTTTTGTTTTTTTCTGGTTTTTGTATCGTGATTGTAATTAAATCAATTAATTTTGATACACAAAAAAAAAGAGACAGGCCCTTCGGCCCACCATGTCTGTGCTGGTCCCAAACTGGGAAGAGCTGGGGCTTAATCACAGACCCCCTGCTACTGGCCACAGCCTGCTAACCCGAGAAACATCAGGGGAGAGGGGGACTAGAGGTGAGGAAGGGTAAGGTGTGAAAACGACAGATCAAAGCAGACAACGCTCAGGGAAATGTGGAATGGTTCATTGTTGGCTGAGGGGAAGGTGACAAGGAGGCAAACCAATCAGTAATATTAATCAGAAGGATTGAAACTAGTCGGAGACCTGGGGTGGGGGAGGGAGGGACAGAGAGGGAGAGCAGGCTAGTGAAGTTAGAAGTTCGAGAAATCAATATTCATGTGAGGTGCTGTTCCTCCAATTGGTGTTGGGCCTCATTCTGACAGTGGCGTGTACATGGATAGGTCATAAGTCACAAGGTCATGTGATAGGAGTAGAATTAGGCCATTCGGCCCATCAGGTCGAATCCGCCATTCAACCATGGCTGATCTATCTCTCCCTCCTAACCCCATTCTCCTGCCTTCTCCCCATAACCTCTGACACCCGTACTAATCAAGAATCTATCTATCTGTGCCTGAAAAATACCCACCGACTTAGCCCTCCACAGCCTTGTGTGCAAAGAATTCCACAGATTCACCACCCTTTGACTAAAGAAATTTCTCCTCATCTCCTTCCCAAGAGAACGTCCTTTAATTCTGAGGCTGTGACCTCTAGTCCAAGACTCTCCCACAAGTGGAAACATCCTCTCCACATCCACTCTATCCAAGCCTTTCAGTATTCTGTAAGTTTCAATGAGATCCCCCCATTCTTCTAAACTCAGGAAAGATAGGAAAGATTTGGACTGATATGGACCAACTGTAGGCGTATGGGACCAGCTAAGTATGATGCCAACTTAGTTAGCATGGATGAGTTGGGCCAAAGGGCCTTTTCCGCACTGCTGTGGACTGTATGGTTCTATCTTTGACTTTGTGACACCTCCTTATCTGGCTCAGTACCAATTATTTGTTTGATAAACTTCCTGCTCGATGCCTTGGAAGGATTTTGCAGGATTAAAGGTGATATATAAATTGAAGCGATAGCTGTTATTGTTATTCTAGGGGCTTGGCTGATGCGTGCAGCAAAGAAACTGATCTGTAAAGTGAATTGCTGATTCAGACTCATTTTAATGGCAGCCTGCACATCCCTTTATCCTCCTGGACTTTACGAGCTGAGCTCTGTGAGGGCAGGCTGCCTGTATATAACAAAAAAAAAAAAAATCAGGAGCCATCTGTTGTCAGATGTCTTTTTTGTTTCAGTTCAGTGCACCCTTCAGCTGATGTTCCCAGCTCGGAGGGGGAGTTGCCGCTCGCTCACTGCACAGTGCAGCAAAGTCACTCAAAAACTCTTTCACACAAACACAAATACACGTTCACACACACACACACACACACACACACACACGCACACACACACGCACATGCACGCAACACACACACACACACACATCTATGTACACACACACACACACACACACACATCTATGTACAACACACACACACACACACACACACACACACATATATGTACACACACACATGCACGCACACAGACTCACACACATTCACAAGCACGCGTACATGCGGAGACGAACACAAATACACACACAGACACATATATATGCACGCATGCATTCACAAGCACACATACATGCGGAGGTGCAGACATACACAAATACACACAGGTACACACACACACACGCACACAGGCGTACACGCACACATGCATTCACAAGCACACATACATGCGGAGGTGCGCACATATACAAACACACACACACACACACACACACACACACACACACACACACACAATCACACACACATATACCTGGCCATGGACCCTTTAAGGAAGTGCACTAGATGTTTCAGGAGCTGGACACACTAAAGGTCAGAGAACCAAAGACAAAGGAAGGCAGTCGGCCAAAGACAGTGAGGGCAAGAGACAGCAAGGTAGAGATAGGGCGATGCTGAGCAGAAATCCCAAAGCAGACAATGAAAGGAGGAGAGAGATATAAAGGGATGGTGAGGGGGAACACGAGAGAGACGGGGGGGGGGGTGTTACAGATAGGAATAGAGTTAATGAGAGGGAGCGAGGGAGAAGGAGATGGGGAGGGAGGTGTAGAGGGAGGGAAAGAGATGGAGAGGGAGAGAAAGTGGGAGGGAGAGAGGGAGAGAGGAAGGAGAGGGGGGTGGAGAGAAGACGGAGGGAGAGGGGGAGAGAGATGGAGGGAGAGGGAGAGACGGGGAGGGTGGTTGAGAGGGAGGGAGAGGGGGAGACAGATGGAGAGGGAGAGGAAGAGCAAGGTAGAGGGGGGAGAGAGAGAGAGAGAGAGAGAGAGAGAGAGAGAAACCAAGAGAGAGAGAAACCAAGAGAAAGTTAAAGGAACAGAACCTTTCTGCCCAAAGCACGGGATGAAGTTCCAGAAGTTAAGAAATATACTTAGTTGCTGTCGCATGGGATCAAAAATGGGTCTTTAATAATGGCTAGAATACAGATTGCTGGAAACCGTGCAGTATCAGCGAAGTTTAAAGGTGAAGTCAATATTTCAGGTGGAGACCCTTTAAGGAAGTGCACAAGACCTTTTAGCCAATCGAGCGGGGAGCAACCTTGTTCTGTTTCATGTGCAGGCAGGAACTGCAGATGCAGGTTGACACCGAAGATCGACACAAAATGCTGGAGTAACTCAGCGGGACGGGACGGGCAGCATCTCTGGATAGGAGGAATGGGTGGCGTTTCGGGTCAGGGCCCGAGAGTCGGGGGAGAGGGAGACACAGAGATAAGGAAGCGTAAGGTGTGACTTCTCCAACTTCAAGTGACCTTCACTTTCCCTCTCTCTCCATCCCCCCCCCTTCCCAGTTCTCCGACCAGTCCGACTGTTCCCCTGATTAGTTGTTATCGCTGTTTGCTTCCTTGTCTTCTCCTCGCTACCAGTGATCTAGTCTACAATTTCCTTGACCTCCTTCCCCTCCTTTTATGCCTCGTTTTCACACCCTACCCTTCCTTATCTCTGCGTCTCCCTCTCCCCTGACTCTCAGTCTGAATGAAGGGTCTCCACCTTGAAAGACATCACCCATTCCTCCTCCTCTCCAGCGACGCTGCCTGTCCCGCCGAGATCCCCCAGCGTTTTGTGTCTCTCTGGCTATGTAGCTCCCTGTTTCCTCAGAACTGGACGCGTAATGGCGGGGTCGCAGTAAAGATAAAATGATGAAGATTTGGGCTGGAAAATGAATTGTGACTCAAGCTGCTGAAGTGGGGCCCGATGGTGCTGTGCTTCTGTAACGCCACGCGCCCAATGTCCTTGACAAGAGCGGCGTGTTGAACCAACCCTCGGGCTGCAACCAGCATTTGTCCCGACAAAGAGAAAAAAATTAATCTGTTCCAATAAAATTAGCTTCTGTAAAATATCCATCCGACAGGGGAGGAGGGAGGAGGAGGAGGGATTGGAAGAGGCATCTCTCATGCCTGTCGCTGCAGCTTCACTGATGCCCAGAGGACCCTGAGAGCAAGGGTAGTGGCGATATCAGGTGTGACTTCCATCAACATCTCTCCAGGCCCCTGAACAAACCCACCTGTGTTAAATAGGACAGTTCAACCGTTAACCCATCGCGTTCTAATGAGGATTAACTTGCATCTGAGATCTTTTCTTCAAACAGCGAGCAGGGGTTTTAGTTTTGCTTGTATTATCCGGTTTGCATCACAGCTTCAGAAGGGCAGATTGCTGGAGGTTACACCAGTCAATGTCACGCTTCAGGGCGAAGTCAAAGGCGGGAGTCTCCAACTCAGTCAAGCCCAGCTTCTAGGCCTTGTTCAATGCCAGGATCTAGGCCTCTACCGGTGGCACGGTGGCGCAGCGGTAGAGTTGCTGCCTCACAGCGCCTGAGGCCCGGGTTTGATCCTGGTTAGGGGTGCTTGCCTGTACAGAGTTTGCACGTTCTCCCCATGACCCGCGTGGGTTTTTCTCCGGGGTGTCCGGCTTCCTCTCACACTCCAAAGATGTTCAGGTTTGTAGGTTAATCGGCTTTGGTAAAGATTGTCAGTTGTCCCTAATGTGTGTAGGGTAGTGTTAGTGTGCGGGGGGGTGGGGGGGAAGATTGCAACCTTCAACCTCGCTAGAAGCTCATCCGCCCTTTGACAGGTCTTGTTTTTGGTCCTGCTGGGGGTCCACAGCCCCCTCCTCACCTGGTGGGGGAGACGGTTTAGTCGCCGACTGTCCGACCATGGAGCAGGGAGCACGGGATTACATGGTACCCGTGGCGGGGGGAACTCCCCCGTCCTGACCTGATCTAAACTAAGCTGAGACAAACCAATGGCAGGGATGGTACAGACCTCATGCTTTTCCAGGATGTGGCCCTGATTCAGTACCAGGGTCCAGGTCTCACTCCATGCCAACATCTAAGTCTCCTTCAGTTCCAGGGTACAGGCCTCATGCCAAGGCAAGATCTGGGCCTCCTTCAATGCCAAAAGGTCCAGCACTTGTTCAGTGCCAAGGTCTAGACCATATTCAATGCCAGGATCCAAGATTCATTCAGTGCCAGGCTCCAGCACTCATACAACGAGATCTGGGGGTCCTTGCTCATCACTCACTGAAGTTAAGCATGCAGGTACAGCAGGCAGTGAAGAAAGCGAATGGCATTTTGGCCTTTATAACGAGAGGAGTTGAGTATAGGAGCAAAGAGGTCCTTCTGCAGTTGTACAGGGCCCTAGTGAGACCACACCTGGAGTATGGTGTGGAGTTTTGGTCTCCAAATTCGAGGAAGGACATTCTTGCTATTGAGGGAATGCAGCGTAGGTTCACAAGGTTAATTCCCGGGATGGCGGGACTGTCATATGCTGAGGGAATGGAATGGCTGGGCTTCATAACTCTGGAGTTTAGAAGGATGAGAGTGGATCTTATTGAAACATATAAGATCATTAAGGGTTTGGACTTGCTAGAGGCAGGAAACATGTTCCCGATGTTGGGGGAGTCCAGAACCAGGGGCTACACTTATTGTCTACTGTCTATTAAATGCCATTGTCTAGACCTCATTATGTTCATAGGTTCTAGGAGCAGAATAAGCCCATTCGGCCCATCAAGTCTACTCCGCCATTCATCATTTAGAGTTGTGACTTTCATTTGTTGGGTAATAATGAATAGACAATAGACAATAGGTGCAGGCGTAGGCCATTCGGCCTCTCGGCCTACTCGAGCCATTCAATGTGATCATGGCTGATCATCCCCAATCAGTAACCCGTTCCTGCCTTCTCCCCATATCCCCTCACTCCGCTATCTTTAAGAGCCCTATCTAACTCTCTCTTGAAAGCATCCAGAGAACCGGCCTCCACCGCCCTCTGAGGCACAGAATTCCACAGACTCACAACTCTCTGTGAGAAAAAGGGTTTCCTCGTCTCCGTTCTAAATGGCTTACTCCTTATTCTTAAATTGTGGCCCCTGGTTCTCGATTCCACCAACATCGGGAACATGTTTCCTGCCTCTAGCGTGTCCAAGCCCTTAATAATCTTATATGTTCCAATAAGATCCCCTCTCATCCTTCTAAACTACAGACTATACAAGCCAGCCGCTCCATTCTCTCAGTCCCGCCATCCTGGGAATTAACCTTGTAATTGAAATAATAAAAGTAATAAAGTTAGCTCTCGAGGCAGGAATAAATCGTTCTCCTACTCCGAAGATAGACACAAAATACTGCAGCGGGTCAGGCAGCATCTCTGGAGAGAAGGGATGGGTGATTTTTCATGACCCTTCTTCAGACTGAGAGTCAGACGCAGACATAAGGAAGGTGAAGTGTGAAAACGAGACATCAAAGGGGATGGGCTTCAAGGAAAATGTAGAATAGATCAACTTTCAGTGTAAACCAGCATTTACAGTTCCTTCCTCCTCAATGCCCCTACTTCTAGTCCATGGTCGAACCCCTGTTCAATGCCAGGATCCACGTTTCATTAATTGCCAGGGTCCGGGACTTGTTAAATTATCTTCTCCTTATAAGGTCTTAGGTTCTAGGAGCAGAATCAGGCCAATCGGCTCATCAGGTCTATTCCGCCATTCAATATTGGCTGAACTATCTCTCCCTCCTCAGCCCATTCTCTTGCCTTCTCCCCATAACCCCTGACCCCCTTATTCTATGTCATGGTCTAGACCAATGTCATTGTCAGGGTCAAGGTTTTATTTAAGGCCAGTCTCGATCCCTGCCAGTGTCAAGGTGTGGACACAACATAACTCAGCATAGAAATACGAACTGCAAATGCAGGCTATTGCCAAAGATATATGCCACAGAGTGCTGGAGCAATTCAACGGGTCAGGCAGCATCTCTGGAGAAAAAGAATAGGTGATGTTTTGAATTGGGATCCTTCCTTAGACTGAAAGTAGGTGGGAGGGGGGGAGGGGGGGGGGTGGGGGGTTGGATTTATTTGCCACAGAAGGCTGTGGAGGCCAAGCCTGTGGATATTTTTGAGGCAGAGATAGATGGATTTTTGATTAGTACGGGTGTCAGAGGTTATGGGGAGAAGGCAGAAGAATGGGGTTAGGAGGGAGAGATAGATCAGCCATGATAGAATGTCAGAGTAGACTTGATGGACTGAATGGCCTAATTCTGCTCCTAGAACTTATGAGCTCATAGGGTGAAGATAATTTAACAAGTTCTGGGCCCTGGAACTGAATGAAACTTGTTAAATGCATGTTTTTGCGTGTTCTTTAGCTTGTTATATGTGCGGAGTGGGGGGGCGGGGTGGGGGGGGGGGTGCGGGAAATGTTTTCTAATCTCTTACATCGACGGAGATGCATCCGCACTTCGGCAGCCTTTGCTGGAGATCGACCGGGAGTTCCACCACGGGAGCCTGTGGGACTTACCATCACGGAGCTCACGATCCCTATCGGGGGGGTCGTCTTTGGAGCTCCAACCGTGGGATCCTGCGGGACTTTAAGGTCGCGGAGCCCGCAGTCTCTGGTTGGAGACCGACATCGGGGACTCCAAGCCGCAGAGGTTTTGACCGTCCAACGCGGGAGTTTCGATCGCCCCAACGCGGGAGTTTCGATCGCCCCAACGCGGGAGTTTCGATCGCCCTGATGCGGGAGTTTCGATCGCCCCAACGCGGGAGTTTCGATCGCCCCGATGCGGGAGTTTCGATCGCCCCAACGCGGGAGTTTCGATCGCCCCGACGCGGGAGTGATCGCAACGAGTTTCGATCGCCCTGATGCGGGAGTTTTGATCGCCCCAACGCGGGAGTGTTCGATCGCCCCGATGCGGGAGTTTCGATCGCCCCAACGCAGGAGTTTCGATCGCCCCAACGCAGGAGTTTCGATCGCCCCAACGCGGGAGTTTCGATCGCCCTGATGCGGGAGTTTCGATCGCCCCAACGCAGGAGTTTCGATCGCCCTGATGCGGGAGTTTCGATCGCCCTTATGCGGGAGTTTCGATCGCCCTGATGCGGGAGTTTCGATCGCCCTTGCGTGTGTTTCGATCGCGGGGAGTTTCGATCGCCCTGATGCGGGAGTTTCGATCGCCCCAACGCGGGAGTTTCGATCGCCCCGACGCGGGAGTTTCGATCGCCCCAACGCGGGAGTTTCGATCGCCCCAACGCAGGAGTTTCGATCGCCCCAACGCAGGAGTTTCGATCGCCCCAACGCGGGAGTTTCGATCGCCCCTGATGCGGGAGTTTCGATCGCCCCGACATGGGAGTTTCGATCGCCCCGACGCGGGAGTTTCGATCGCCCCAACGCAGGAGTTTCGATTGCTCCGACGCTGCAGTTTCGATCGCCCCGATGGGGGCTTCGACCACCAGCTGCGGATGGTTCAACTGCCCCGACCGTGGCAAAATAAAGAGGAAGAAGATAGGACTTCGTGGCCTTCCATCACAGTGAGGAACGTGGGGAATCCAGTGTGGTGGATGTTTATGTCAACTATTATGTTGTTGTGTGTCTTGTTGCTTTTTTTAGTATGGGCGTATGGTAATCTGAATTTCACTGCACCTTAATTGGTGCACGTGACAACAAACAGACCTTGAAACCTTGAACAGGGGCTAGACCATGGACTAGAAGTAGGAGAAATGTGCGGGAAGAAACTGCGGATGCTGGTTTACACCAACGAGAGACACAAAATGCAGGAGTAACTCAGCGGGTCAGGCAGCATCTCTGAATAGAAGGAATGGGTGACATTTTGAGTCGAGACCCTTCTTCAGACTGAGGGTCAGGCGAGAGAGAGACACAGAGATAAGGAAGTGCAAGAATTAAAATGCCGTTTTCTCCTGCCTGTCGGAGTCGAACTTTCTCAGGCTGTTCAGCTGCTGCAGAAAAATCGTTCCAAATTCCGTTCTCGGAAGTTTTTTTTTTAAATCGCGGGAAAATTTAATCCCTGGAGTAAAATAAAAAAGCGACTTCTAACGTCGTCAACGCCTACAACGGGACGGATCTCACGTTGGGGACAAAACATAAGGTAAGTCGTGTATTTTACACATAAACTTGCTTCTTAGGATGACTTTAATCCAAATTTCATCTATGAAAATGTGATTTTGGCCCCATACCGGGGCCTGTCGATATTTTGCCTGCCGATATTGGTTTCAAATTCACTTCAACCGCAATTGATCGCGTTCCACAAAAACCCACTCGCAAGATGATTAAAATGCCCATTCATTTACGGGAATTAAACATTAAATTCCTTCCATTTGGCCTATAAATTCATGACAATGAGATTTTAAAATCATGTTATATTGTGAATTCTTGCGTGAATGTTATTTGGACACTTAGGCTATTTAAAAATGTTAACCTTTTCTTAAGAAATGGATAGATATTTAGATCTAGTAATTGAATTGTGTAATTAGCTACAATTATGTAACTAACTAATGATGTGCTTTAATTTCAGGTCATCCAAGTAAGGTTGTTTCATATTTGTTTCAGAATGCTTAAATCTATAATAACTGAAAATTTCATTCAGTTCTCTTAGTTTTTAAGAAAGCTTTTGACTGTCCTCGATCACAGCTTTTGAGTTAAGTCAATGGAAAAGCAATAAGGAACACGATGCTCATTTCAGAGTATGAAAATGGCCATAACGTTTTAAATACTGAAGATATGAAAGTGAATTAGGCGGCAAATTAAACTTCTTTTTATGCTTTATCTGATGAGATAAATTGCAGACTTGATTTTTAAAATCTCAAAAAATGTTGTAGCATTGGTACTCTCAGTCCGATGAAGGGTCTCGTCCTTGAAAAAGGCCACCCATTCCTTCTCTCCAGAGATGCTGCCTGTCGCGCTGAGTCGCTGCAGAGTTTTGTGTCTATCTTGGGAGTAGGAGAACGATTTATTCCTGCCTCGACAGCTAACTTTATTATTATTATTATCATTCTTTCATTATTACCCCAACAAATGAAAGTCACAAAGTGACAACTCTAAACGGTGGCATTCAGGCGTAACTAATGATGTTAGCGTCCCGGTGTGAAGCAGATTAATTGACTGTCCTCCCTGAGCCTGACCTCTGGGGGGAGGAACGAGTCTTGCGATGCAACCTACTGCTTCTGATTTCTTCCTGGATGGACGGAGAGGGGCGGGTATTCTGGCCTCTGCCTTCTGCAACCCCGTCTCTGTTGTGGTTCAAGTCACCGCAAGACCCCTGCTCTCTAATTAGCAGGCAGGATCTTCTCGTAGCCAACTCGCGCGTGGATGGTTTGCGCATTTTTTCTCAAAATCGCCGCGAGACTTTAATTCACCGCTAAACGGACTCTTAGGATTTCACGAGGGTTTATCCACTTTTAATCAAGGACGATTAGGCACTTTTCATAAGATCACA
This sequence comes from Okamejei kenojei, assembly GCA_035221665.1. Classification (NCBI taxonomy): domain Eukaryota; kingdom Metazoa; phylum Chordata; class Chondrichthyes; order Rajiformes; family Rajidae; genus Okamejei; species Okamejei kenojei. The sequence goes on from CM069139.1 coordinate 11,336,221, forward strand.
ACTTGATAAACGTGCGGCACGGTGGCGCAGCGGTAGAGTTGCTGCCTCACAGCGCCGGAGACCCGTGTTCGATCCCGACCACGGCTGCTGTCTATACAGAGTTTGTACATTCTTCCCCGTGACCACGTGGGTTTCCTCCGAGATCTTCGGTTTCCTCCCACACTCCAAAGGAACAGGT